>VKKT01000022.1:161407-172439 GCA_008038995.1 Haliotis laevigata
CCCCCGCCGTGATGTTTCTGGAATATTGCTTAAAGCGGCGTAAAACCAAACTCAGTCAGTCAGTCAGTCACAATCTGGCCTATGATTTCCAGCCTGTCGCTACACGTGAGAAATATCTGGCTTATGATACCTCACCTTTCGCTCTCCGTGACAACTATCTGGCCTGTGATTCCTCGCCTTTCGCTCAACGTCAGAAATATCTGGCCTATGATTCGCAGCCTGTGGCTACACGTATGAAGTATCTGGCTTATGATTCCTCGCCTGTCGCTCTACGTGACAACTATCTGGCCTATCATTCCCGTCTTTCGCTCTACGTGACATCTTTCTGGCCTATGATTCCAAGCCTGTTTGTCAACCTGACATCTATCTGGCCTATGATTCCTCGGCTTTCGCTCTACGTGGCAACTGTATGGCCTATGATTCATCACCTGTCGCTACACGTGAGACGTATGAGGCCTATGATTCCTCACCTGTCACTCTACCTGACATCTTTCTGGCCTATGATTCCTCACCTGTCGCTCTACCTGACATCTTTCTGGCCTATGATTCCTCACCTGTTGCTCTACCTGACATCTTTCTGGCCTATGATTCCTCACCTGTCGCTCTACGTGACAATTTTCTGGCCTATGATTCCCAGCATGTTTGTCAATTTGACATCTATCTGGTCTATGATTCTCACTCAGTTGCGCTACGTGACAACTATCTGGCCAATGATTCCTCGCATGTCGCTCAACGTGACACCTGAGGACTGTCACGTGATTAGCAAGAGATACGAGATCTATTGGACCGGAATCTGGACTACTGACCCGCATCAATACAATCAGTGGAATCAAACGGAGCGTGGAAAGCACCTGAATTGTTCTGCTAAATGTTAATACAAAACGTTCTCCTAAACGGACTTCATCTCTATCATCGAGGGGTAGTCGGTGCGTTGTGCATCCAGCAACATCAAGCCAGCTATTGTTATACTGGAATGATAGGATATATTCCAAAGTGTATACATAAATGACATATGGTTAAATCTCACGGCATCTGTCACTATTCAAAAACAGTTTCGGTTGTTTCTATTGGGCTGATACAGTCAATTTAATTCACCAGTATACAATTAAATAAGTAATAAAAACACAAACCTGTCCATTTCCAACAAAAATATTAATTTTCAAATCTCATTCAATAGTGAGCCGGTAAATCTGGTTCAATAATACAATTAGGTGTTGGATACATCAACGGTGTCATCATACAGCGTTGTGCCTACTACACATGTACACAGTGCACAACACTGGGTCAGTGAGTGGGTGAATTTGTCGGACTCACTGTTCATGGTTTGCAGCTTGATGCATGAGGAAATGAGGATGATGTTGGTTTGTGACGTCAAAAGTTCACTGAAGCCAGTGAGTATTGGGTGGTGCTCACACGATCATCAGATCCTGGTACGATGAACGCAGATAGCAGCATCTTAGACCACTCAGTGTTCGATGTTTGTTATGCAAATATAAGCACTGAAACATTCAGTAAGTGTTTCGGGCCTATTTTGAACGTAATATCATTCATCACGTTCCACGTCAGACCAGACAGCGTTGAACCACTGACACATCCGGTCAGTGACTGGCGTTTTCCCCAGGACAAGTGTGGGACTGACAGCCAGCCAATTCCTGCAGGATACGTCATGGGGCACCCAACGTTGTCACATCTATCAAGTTGACGAATGACGTTTGATTTTTGTAGCCTTGCCAAGGTCTTGTGAGAGCTTGATCTTGTTGAAACCACTCTCTGGAATCAATAATAGAAGTGAATTACTTTGTTAACGGCCATCTCTCCATACGACTCGCCTTCAACATTGACACATCTACATATCTTGTGATAGAAACTGTTTTGAAATTTTGTCTGCAAGAACTTCCTCTATAACGCCTAGATCTTGTTCGCACAGATGGGATTGCTGGCTGGCTGTCGCGGGAAGACGTGTCAATACAAATGGTACTATTCCTGGTACACTGAAATATTGGCTAAGAATTGCTTATGCCACATTTATCATTTATATCTACGGAAAGGAGTAGGCTTTGTCGACCTATGTTCAACACGAGACTCCCACGAGAAATATCCTTGTCAACAAATTAGAAAATACGTGTTCTATTACAGAAGTAATAGTGTGTTGAGCTAACTGTTGCTATAGGAACCTGACACTCTTCACAAACCATATTTCTGTTTGTATAACACACGAGCTCTTGTATTTGAACACTTGACGTATGAGTGTGCGTGCACTGCGTGAACAATGTAGTGACGTCATAGTAATACCGCAGCAGGAAGACGATGGGAGGTATCCTGTATATAATAATTGGAGCATTATAGTAATAGTATGTTTCTAATGTGGGATTCAAACTCAGTATCAGCGGATCTGTGGACGATTAAGGGAATTGCATTCGACTCCTACTTTCCTAACCCCACCCTGAAATAGTGTTGTATTATTGCCTGGCAGCATGTTCGCTGTGAATGTACACAGCGCACTTAACAGACATGATGTTGTACAATGCGTATTCACTGACCCACATCAGTGTCGGTTGAAATATATGAAACACATTTCAACTGCAATGTGTTTCACATAACCGACTCACGGGATATCGATTTTCTGGTATACATCGAGTAAGTTACATTCTTCTGTCTGGCAATGCTGACCTGAAACTTCGTCCCGTGATCCTACAGCCAGCAAGATGATTAACTAACAGTTTCACAAGACCTGTGTTAGGCAGTTATAGAAGAACGACTACAAGGCACGTAAACGCCGTATAACGTATGTGTAGTTGTTTCGCTATCTGATAAGGCGGCCCCCTTGGCCCAGTAGGTAGATCGTCGTTACAGACAGCGCAGGTTGGTGGTTCAATCCTCGTCACAGCAAAAGCCGTTAACACTTGGTGCTTGATGTTACCCTGCCTTGTTACAAATGAGGGTATGCACCCAATGACTGGTTGGCTGAGAGTACTGGAGTAGAATATGCACGCACACCCACATCCATAAACACATACACATACACACACATACGCATGCACGCACGCACGCACCCACGGACGCTCACACACACACGCACGGGCATGCACGCACACCCACATCCATAGACACATAGACACATACACACACATACACACGTGCATGCACATCGCTGCATTAGTGCAATACTCCTCGACGCGACGTCAAGCACCAGTTCATCATTATTTGATATTACACACTGTTGATCAAGTTCAAATCATTGACGTTGTTTAAGTACTATCAGTTAAACCGTCACATTACCAAGTTTGTACACTTTTTTGAGGACCAGCCGGTCACAACATATCACACAGTCCACTGATTTGAATCCATGCAGGTCCCTAGGGCATGGCAAGCACGTACTGTTGTCCCCAGGTAAGAAGGATACAGCACACTCAGTTCATCTTCAATCATGCTTGTAGCTTGTAGCTTGTGGGTATAACTTGTAGATGCACATAATGCTATACATCAAATATGGTGATGAAGTCAAGTACACGTCTTCAACATCAGTGCCAACAACCATTACAGTACACTAAGTGCCAGTCTGGAGCAGCCTGAAACCGTATCACGGGTACAGATGGGCCGGCTATGTTCATGGTGTTACTTCATCTGTCGTTTCCGTGTAAAGGAGAGCCGACCACATTTCCCTATCCACCTAACTCTATGTATGCTACTCAAGGTAGTTGAAGATCGCCCGATGTAATACGACAACAGTTAATATGTCATGAATTTTGGGGTTTGGTTGATGTTCTTGACTTTTTGTGATCAGTATGTGTAAGATGTAGATCTCAGTCACAAGACTATGAATCTGTCAGTCATCGTACAGAGGTGCATGTGATTGCAACAGGTGGCATGTATCTATATATACTAGAAACAGTACAGATGGACAGTATACGTGCATTTACACAGTCTACTCATAACACAACTACATATCACGTAGTCACAATATAAATGTATCCAATGTTGTATCAAGGCAATAAACAAGGTTATATGTCTGAATGACATACTGTATGAAAAAGAGCTTTGACAACCATTTCGGAACACTGAAAAACACAGATGGTATGGCAGGTGACTGAAAATAACACCATAACTTGTGTAATATGAGTATCTAAACTATTTCAGTCTTTACTTGGAATAATTATGATTAAAAGTTTGAAAAGTTCGTGTTGCTATTATATGTTTTACATACATTACAATAATCTTGTTGTGTTCCTTTGTGTGCTGGGTACTGTTATATATTTGAAATTCGTTCAGTCTTCCCCAGCACCACTTTAGATTCAAGAACGATTAGAAACCAATACCTTACACTTGGGCTTGTATCAATTAATTGTCAGTATCTCAAACTAGAGACAGGATGATTGATACGAATGTGACCAAAAAGACATGTTGATGCAGCTGCTCGATGTGAAGCCACAAACACTCAGGGGAAGGTTCTCCACGGCCGATGGCACAGATACAAAGGGAAATCACTCCCATCTCCAGCATATACCAACATTAGCCGACGTTCAGTTTTTCGAAAGGTCACAGGACTGATTAATAGCTTGCAGGCAGTTGTAAACATCTGACGATTTATCATCCCTTTCATTAGTGAAAATATGTTTCACACTCCTTTCACCAAACGGTTGGAAGGAATGGCATGGCCAACTACTGACTCGATAGTCATGAGGGTCACCATTCACAATGTTACTGACGTCAATACTGATTGCGTTCTTCATATCGTTCAAGTGTCAAGTGGAATGGCACAATGTGAATATTATTAAAATGATTTGAAGTGAAGCAGGTGTTCAAGAAGAAAGGGAACCTGTCTTGCAGCCAGTTTGGTCACGAGGATTCAGGGAAGACATCGATAGTACCTACTAAAGACTGGTCACGAGGAGTCAGGGACGACATCGATAGTAGCTACTGAAAACTGGTCACAAGGATTCAGGGACAACATCGATAGTAGCTACTGAAATCTGGTCACCAGAATTCAGGGACGACTTCGATAGTAGCTACTGAAGATTGGCCGCGAGGATGGAGGGACGACATCGATAGTAGCTACTGAAGATTGGCCACAAGGATTGAGGGACGATATCGATAGTAGCTACTGAAGACTGGTCACGAGGATTAAGGGACGACATCGATAGTAGCTACTGAAAACTGGCCACAAGGATTTAGGGACGACATCGATAGTAGCTACTGAAGACTGGTCACGAGGAGTCAGGGACAACATCGATAGTAGCTACTGAAAACTGGTCACAAGAATTCAGGGACGGCATCGATAGTAGCTACAGAAGATTGGCCACGAGGATTGAGGGACGACATCGATAGCAGCTACAGAAGACTGGTCACGAGGAGTCAGGGACGACATTGATAGTAGCTACTGAAGACTGGTCACAAGGAGTCAGGGACGACATCGATAGTAGCTACTGAACATTGGCTGCGAGGATGGAGGGACGACATCGATAGCAGCTACTGAAGATTGGCCACGAGGATGGAGGGACGACATCGATAGTAGCTACTGAAGACTGGTCACGAGGATTCAGGGACGACATCGATAGTAGCTACTGAAAACTGGTCACAAGGAGTCAGGGACGACATCAGTAGCTACTGAAAACTGGTCACGAGGATGGAGGGACGACATCGATAGTAGCTACTGAACATTGGCCACGAGGATGGAGGGACGACATCGACGGTGGCTACTGAAGACTGGTCACGAGGATTTAGGGACAATATCGATAGTAACTACTGAAACCTACTGAAGATTGGCCGCGAGGACGGAGGGACGACATCGATAGTAGCTACAGAAGATTGGCAACGAGGATTGAGGGACGACATCGATAGTAGCTACTGAAGACTGGTCACGAGGATTCAGGGACGATATCGATAGTAGCTACTGAAGATTAGTCAGGAGGATTAGGGACGACATCGATAGCATCTACGGAAGACTGGTCACGAGGCGTCAGGGACGATATCGATAGTAACTACTGAAGACTGGTCACGAGGCGTCAGGGACGATATCGATAGTAGCTACTGAAGACTGGTCACGAGGATTCAGGGACGATATCAATAGTAGCTACTGAAGATTAGTCAGGAGGATTAGGGACGACATCGATAGCATCTACGGAAGTCTGGTCAGTTTAGAATGTCGTTTGTAACAGTATTCTCCAGCAGCTGCTTTGTGCAAGTGAACAGTGATTGTAGCCAGAACCTGAGATTGCTGGGAGTGTAGGGCTAGCGTCGTTTTGTGCAAATGAAGTCTGGCATGTTTCATTATTTGACAGAGAAAAGACCCACACAAATTCATTACACAGTGAGGATACCAGGATGCTAAAACACTTTCTAAAAGTAAGTTAACTGATTACTGACGTGCAGCTTTGGTAATATCTTCACTGGTCGTACAGCGACTCAAACCGTTTGATACTAATCCTTTTGTGTCATCACCTCTCGTTGTACTTCTTTGTCCAATACACAACAGATAAACACCTCGTGAGTCAACGATATCCTCGCAGGTGAACACATCGACCAACAGTTGTCGTAATTGCTGGAGCAAAAGTGGTATTATCGGTAAGTAAATGATACAGAAGAAGGATTCGGGTTAAATCACCGTATTCCTATGGGATGCAGTCGGTCTGTCCTGTTGAAAGAGGAATAATGAAACACGTCCCTCTCCTCACAGTGAGCAGTCCATTAAATGATGGATTATGGAAGTGTTAATGCATTCAGTGGTAATTCCGACACTTAACTTACTGAAAATAGACAGAAGATCAAGCACAAGCACAAACTACGGCCACAGTATGCACAGCCATGCAACAATTACTGTGGAAAGAAATGTACATTTTCCGATGCTCTGCGAAGCTATGATATAATGGCAGCAATAATGTATCATCCAGGAATAGAACAAAACTGCCTATCCACTATTTTCAAATAGTCTTGGGTTTACTTGTAAGAACTGTTGAAGTCTATAAATCAGCAGTTTTTGCCCAATGAATGGTGCGCACAGAACTCCAATCTCACTGAGGTGTAGCGCCGGATATGCCGTTACATGCGTATGAGGGTTGGGAGCAAGGCCGGCGCTAATCGTATACGTCGTTACGTATCTGTCAGTCTTCACGTGAAGATTGATACCGAGGAGCTGACATTGATGCATTACTTTGTATCTTGATGACCTATTGTAGAGAGGAAAACACCACGCATTGTTGTGCATGGTGCTGTAATGCATACGTTTAACATTCTGACGGTTGTGCAAGACATGTGTCTATCTGTCTATCTTGAACACATCTATCAGACTGGGCGGGGCGCCTTCTCAGCTCTTGTGACCTTCTGAGTGGTCAGTGGTCATAAATCCGATCGTGACTCGGACATTATAGCGGTATATTTTGACATCTCGTCGTTGCTATCCCTCCCAGTTACAACTCTTACCCCCAATGATTTGTGAGAAGTAAAGACGATGACAGTCTGACACGGCTTAGCGAAAACAACTGATTCACACATTGAGATTATTGCGTGAATACTCAGTACAATATTCATGCTAATAAGTATTGTTATTGTCACACTAACTACTATATATGTTAATCTTTTGGGCAACCCTACCCCATTCTAAGCATAAATCACGAAACGATATCATCGAATGACGTCAAAGGGCCTGAGCTTTGTCGTCGTTTCTAGTATGACTTCATTTGACCTTACGTGACAATACGATTTAAATGACCTTTACAATGCCCCCCGGATCATCAATACACAATTGCGTACCAAGTGATATCGTCCCCGGTGTACATACGAGCTTCTGTATAAAGTAGAATACGTCCCACCCTTTAACCCTGTAACCCACAAAGAGGAGTAAATAATGATACACGTGTCGGTGTCAGTAAATTGTCTAGTAACATTCTGTTTATAGTATGGTATTATCTTATGTTACTAGAATTAATCAGGTTCGTCGTTATGTTGTCGCAATTACAAACTCTGTCTTGTATAAAAAAAAGCAATGATCTTAACCAGTAAAAAGATTTGCTCAGAATATGCATTCCATAGCAAATAATCCACATGATGGTACAACATTAGACATATTGGAAAAAGATTCTTTATTATTACTTTTGATTATTGGTTTCATTCAAAGTTTGTTTTCTGTCTACACGTTGTCTTATTAAAACAGTTGGTCATCTTGCAAATAACAGTCAGATAATAGTATTACAATTCTTCGTTCACATATCAATGAGTACAAGAAACAAGGCCCCACAATGATAGGAAAACCTTCACTACAACCTGCAGCAGGCGGATACAGTTCGGCTGCGTTATGAATCTATATTCAAGAACCACAAGCATGTAGTGATGTTATCAACTGTTGACGAACAGATTTTGTCTGTCACCCGTCACAAACACGTGCAAGAGTACGTCAGCTGTTCAGGTTAAAAACAACATGATGATATATGGTACGAGTTAAAATAAGGAATTACATCCGATCCGACTTTGGTACCGATTCGTCATGTATGGATGTGTCCATCACATGTCCGGTACAGGCATTTACCAAAGAATCAAATGTGGTAGTGACTTCCACCATTGATGAGAAATAATCGTTTGACGTTCTTTAAAATGTCCAAAGAAAGGGTAGTCCCGAACTGTACCTAATATGTTACGTCATATTCAAGGACTGGAGCTACAGATAAGTTGCTCGACAAAAAGGAAGATATACTAAACTATCATGTAGCGTTGAGGAAAGTTTCTTGTCACTCTGAATGTTCATATATAGATCTAAAGTTGAACATATGTGGCGCTTCCAGTGGGAATTTTAGTACCAGGCGGTATTTCGATGGAAGGGAATATACTGTTCGACTTTAATTAACGATACCAAATGATAGGCAGATGGGGAGTCAGACATTCGTCCAAGCGGCTTCGTTGTGCAGAGTTCACGCTGACGTGGAAGTCCAAATTTAACTTCAAATTACATTTGCTTTGACATATTGTCACGAACATTTGGATACATATATATATATATATATATATGGTCACCACGTTCAGCAATAAAGAGCCGATAGCCCAAGAAAGGACGCCGTTACTGAGATATTTGTGAACAAGGTTCTGAAGTTGCAAAACAGAGAAGAAAGAAGTAAAGCATTTTGATAATCTAAACAGTATTATTATACCATTATTAATGGTCTTAGCAAAGAGCTACCTTGATTGTATTCGTGTGCATGATTAGTCTTTGAGTTAGGGTTTTATTGGTACATTTGGTACCCAGTAATAATCTCTCTTTGTACATATATTTCTGGAGCGTTGGAATCAATCGCAGAAGTTCAGTGGAAATATACTGATTCATGACATTCTTCTTTAGTTGTCACAGTGGTTATAGATGTGGCAATATGTATCTGACACGCATACAACATTCTTTGATCAAATGTAATGATCAAACGGGTAATGTTGTTATGCTTAGGCTTTACAGTGATGTTTTTGAGACATTGTCAATGGGAACAACACCCTAACTTAATTTAACGCAGACAAGAACTGGCTGAGACAGTTTGTGCATTCTACCAATAGTAACATCACGCACTTACTGAACTCACTTTTAAAGAATTACAAGATGATTCCCTTTTGGATCCTGTGTTTTTGCATGTACCATTTACGATTTTAAAATTGTGATCCTAATTGATAAAAAGCTGCTTGCGAGGCCATGGGCATGTTTTTATTTAATTGACGATGGTTGTCATTGTCAACAATAGATACGTTTTCAGTGATTATCAACATGTTGGTAGCAGTAGGGTGATCTCTTGGAGCCTGAAATAGTGACACTCGCATCAGTAGCTGACAAGGCTACGTTCTGCAACACCTCCATGTATTTGAACAACTTTGATGGAATAGTATTGGTTCAGATAGACGAAAGGGTTGGTGCTTCCTGAGATCTAAGATACCACGTGACTTTGGGAACCCGATTTAAACCCCACGGACTGTCATATAGTTCAACCAATAATTAAACTACAATGGTTTATGTCATACACCGATAGTTTGGACCCCTAGTTCCCTTCTGTTACCAGGGCGTGTCGCTACAGCGTTATTTGTCACACCGCTGCTGCCTGTATAAGTGTGACAGACGTCTATAGGTACTAATTATTAGACAGCATAGAAAATGATCGCCGTTTAATGTACACGAAACGGTGGGTAATTCCTATTATAAGACCCGTGAGGGAGGGCAGTCGTGTTTATGGTACTAGTTCTCTAATATTTTATGTGTCAGCCTGCGAACCATCAGTTCCCTTACTAACCATTTATCTTCGCGTGGCTTATCACTTCATCCACAAGAGGACGGTTTCCCTGCTAGACCCAGAATTCAGTCTAGAATCGAGTCAAGATTCGTATCATGTCTCTGACCTATTGCCCTCTACTTCCTGACTGGCATGTGGGTTTTCTAATTACAATTTTACATTACGTTTACACTGTGACTTGAGCAGTATATGACAAGAAAATGAGTATGAACTCGCCATTTACTATATATAAAACTGTTTGACATTCAAGGACGCTACTTTGACAAGACTCTGATTAAAATTAGGTCTGGCGTCTGACCACGAGGCTCTAGCTTCACTATTGTGTAATTTAAGAATCGAATAATGCTATTGATTTTCCGTGAGAATTCTCCAAATGCTCTTTCGCACTTTCAAGTCTGGTCTCAACATGCAGATGCCGATTTGTTCAAGTGGGAATGAGACCGCAGCTTGGTCCCAGTCGTGTTTGGTAAGACAAATTCAGCATATTTTCTCCAAGTTTAAATTCGTGGATGGATCAGAGCTGTTTATGACCCGTTTTTCAAACATGTAGAATTCTGTAAATGAAACAGTAATTATGAATATATCGATGTGATTTCATGTTTAATATTTCCAGCAAAGCACCAGCTGACACAGTCATCCTGAGACACAGCGATAGCAGCAACGTATGGAACAAAGACCGGGCATAAATACGGTTATTGCTCTCGCCTCACCATACATAACTATTCAATGTAAACTGGTCACACTTCAGCGATACATGAACATACAACACCAATACAAACTTTCTT
>VKKT01000022.1:180064-190107 GCA_008038995.1 Haliotis laevigata
GTATTACTGTAAGATAACATGTATGTACTACATTATATCTGTATTACTGTAAGATAACATGTTTGTACTGCATTATGTCTGTTTTACTGTAAGATAACATGTATGTACTGCATTATGTCTGTATTACTAAAGATAACATGTATATACTACATTATGTCTGTATTACTGTAAGATAACATGTGTGCACTACATTATATCCGTATTACTGTAAGATAACATGTATGCACTACATTATATCTGTTTTACTGTAAGATAACATGTTTGTACTACAGTATATTTGTATTAATGTAAGATAACATGTATGCAATACATTATGACTGTATTACTGTAAGACAGCGTGTATGTGCTACAGCAACAGCGTGTATACTTTTGTCAAATTGCAGCGCTATGTACTGTATCATATTGTGGATGTAATACAGTCAAACTGTGTACCTACTGTGTAGGTATTAAAGTAACAGTGTCATAATTCTACAACATTGTATGAACTACAACAGATCTGTCATACTGTATGATATTGTGTATGTATCACTTTAGCGATCGGTAATAATGCCATATTATGCAGGACACCATGTCTCGGTAATCATATTGTCAATATGCTGTGTGATATTGTGTATACATTTTGTATGAATGATTAAGGAACTGTTTCTTCCCGTTTATGTACAGTAACACTGCTTATCTTGTTGCACGTGTGTCTTCAGTGTCTTTACGATATTGTAGAATACAGTGCATGTGTATTACAGAGACAGTGTTAATTACTGCCACACTATGAACACTACAGTGTGGCTGCATGTTTGTAACAGTGTATTTGTGTGCACCAATGCTACTTGGATATATCACTGACACACAGAGATTAGGTGCTATTTCTCGTATATGTTCCAGGGTGAATTGATCTGTCAAAGACGCTTCTTGTCGATAGGTGGCACCACATGGAGTCATGGAAGAATAACTCGCACGCACCAGGATACGCTGCAACAAAGTGACGTGTAATTTAGTATAGCCACATTAGCGCTCCACCCCCACATGAAACACATTTATGCACACTTTGCTGGGTTCATCTGCTGGTGTTACTCCCAAACTATTGCCAGATTTAAAATATGCAATATCAAATTATAGAAATCCACTTCTTTTCTACTAGTTTTGGCTCATCTTCCTTGAGCCGAACAACAATGAATTGCAACCGGTTATTTGTAACTTCAATTGAATACTATGAAAACACACTGACCCCAGTTCAATTGTCCTATATGTAGAGAATCTAAACTGAGTGTCTTTTGATATCAAATATATCTCCTAGAGTTGAAAAAGTTACGAATATCCGATGCTTTCCCATGATATTTTAATTTTTATCAACGAGTGTTCATATATTTGATATCAGAAGACACGAGGGTCAGATTCTATTTATCATCAAAAATCACTCTTCATTAATTTTCAATGAAATCTCTGAACACGGTTCTGCCATTTGACTTGCAGTTCAGCGATGTCATAGCTTTGTAACGTCATCAAGTTCATGACGTCATAGCATTGTCAGGACATTGTACATATCTACTGGCAAAATGATATCTCCTAGGAGATATCGTTTGATCTCACACAAGCAATATCTCATGTGGAATACAGTTTTGGATCATAAAACAAATTTCCGGGTACAAGACAAGGTCCGTTCTTAGATCCTATTATCGATATAGATTGATATTTTTGAAGCACGGCTTTTCCTTTAAAAGGACCTGGGCCTAGATTTTCGAAACTCTCTTAGCGCTAAGATAGTCGTAAGTTAATGTTAATGTATGGCACTTACGACCATCTTAACACTAGGAGGGCTTCGAAAATCTAGGCGCTGACTTCGAGGGTTTTCGCTCTTACTGTATATAATACGGGGCAGCACCACACATTAGTCCAAGCTGATATGAATAGTATGCAAGTACAGGTGAAGCACGAATACCTGTACGTGAACGTGTCTGGCTAGTTGCGTGGCTGTGGTAGGTCTGGGAACGGTCACTCTGGAAATGATAAGCAAATAATGAAGAAAGATTCACGTGTGGAGACATTTTAACGCATACTTCTGATGGCGTCAAGATAAAATACGAATATTCAATAGTACTGATTGTATAGTTTCATGTCTGTAGTTTCTATTACCACGTTTGCTACATGCTGTGTTGGCGTTTCTAACACTCTTAAGTCATGATATATATATTTCAGCGTCTAACCTATGTCTAAGATTGCATTCGTCATAAGATTTAAATGATCATATGCTTTTGTCATATGCTTTTGCATGCAGTCTCTTGACATTTACCCCATAGGCACGTCTGCATTCATATATAACCACAGCTTCGAAGAAATCGTCCAAGATGGTACAGAACCACGAGGTACATCATCGTTTTGGCATCACCCTAAGACAGAATTACCCGTAGATACAAGAGCACACCAGTGGTTTGTCTTCACCTCAGAACAGAATTAACCTCAGATACAAGACTTAGTGCAAACCAATGGTTTGTGATGTTTGTGTTTTAGACATGATCGCTCGATTATGTTCGCATTAGTGGATATATAACTCAACGGGACATATTGATCAACACTACGAAGTCTCAGAGAAGGAGATTACATGCTGAAACAAAATGACGGAGCAACAAATGCATATATTTACATGAACGATGTCATCCACTAAATCTGGTCTAAATGAGCTGACATACCATTATGTCGGGAAGTGATCAAGTTGTGCAACAAGGCCGAGGAACTGTGTGGCTTCCCGAACACACGAGGAAGGTCCTGCACGGTGTCTTTTCGTTTCCCGAGAAGGATGGTGTAGCACGTCGTGGTGCCTCTTCCCGAGAACAGAGGGATGGTGTATAACGGGGTCGCTCGCCTCTCGGGTACAGAAGGATGGTGTAACACGTCGTGGTGCATCTCCCCGAGAACAGAGAGATGGTGTATAACGGGGTGGCTCGCCTCTCGGACACAGAAGGATGTTGTATTAGGACGTGGTGTCTCTCCCCGAGAACAAAGGGATGGTGTATAACGGGGTGGCTCGCCTCTCGGGTACAGAAGGATGTTGTATCAGGACGTGGTGTCCCTGGTCGACTACAGAAGGACGTCGTACCAGGGTGTGGTACGACTCCTGGGCATGTGGGGAGGTTTCGATTCCCGTGCACAGGTGCATGGTATATCTCGGTCTGTTTTGGCTGGGGATGATGTACCGAGAATGAGTCATTCGTCGATGTTGACACGATTAAATTATGACGTGATGACGTAAGAGAGTACAATGTCCCTCCATCAGAGCTCTCTCCATGACACTGATGGAGGGGAGAGTTAGCTGGATGAATGGTTCAACAAGCCCTACAGCCCCAAACTGAAGGTATATACTGACAACAACGCTTCTTCTGGTCCCATTAATGTTCCTAACGTCGCTAAGCGACGAATGACTGAAAATGAGGTATCGAATGCTGATGTATATATATATGTAATAGGGATGAATAAATACTAGGTACAATGATGTGAAAATATATCCAGGTCCATGTCTTCGATATCGATGAGAACTCTTACTCCCATGCGCTCTCACTTTGGGCAGAGTCTTGTTGGAGTTATCCCGCTTAATCCATTCAAAATATCACAAACACAAAGGTTAGAATGACGTGAGGAAAGACGGAGTAGTGTCGTCGTGAAGGAGTTCGTCACCTTGGACACCAGACACATATTTTTAAAACTGTCAAAACAAGCATGAGAATTAAAAATGTAAAATTGTGGGAAGAATAAGTCCCGTTGTTGGAGCTAGTTGCTCCACTTGTAGAATTTTTCGGAGCTGTACCTGAAACAGAAACATTGAATATTTAATTACTTGACCAACCAACGTGTACATTTATAAGGCAGCTTGTAATATAATGTTTAATCAAAACACCACCGTCTTACAATTACAAATAGAATATTGTAATAATAATATTGTGATAATATGGACGAAAACTACACGGCATGGATGAACCAACACCTGGAACTTTAACATGCACTGAAGTTGAAATATTTTCACCAGGTTTAGATACAACCACACGAACCTCATAGGGCCTAACACATCTTTCACGAAATGCACCTACCTCTTTTCCAGTTGGAAGTATCGGCTGAAAATGAATAAATTCGGTATTAATAGAAACCAGGTTGCTGATTATTTCATAACATAGTGAGATTGTTTTAACGCCGCTTTAGACTCTTGGTCAAGGTGACCTTGACGAAATGCTTACGGCGCCATCATTCTTTGATTGTGATGTACGTAATTCGTACAAGGACTTATCGCAACAGTCTTGTGGCATTTAATGTGTTGGAAGAATGCCAGTTACAACACAGCGTTTTGAGGAAATAATTGTTTTTGTAACCACAACATTGCTTTACACATTCTGTGTTGATGGAGTAAGGACACAATCATGATTATCCTTACTTTTTAATACGTTGACTCTCGCACTTGTAATCTGGAGATCAGACGTCCGGCAAACGTACATCCCAGCATCCTCCAGAGTTGCATCCTTTATCTCAAGAATGCTGACGATTGTCTTGGTTGTCAAGGAAACAAACTTCCTTATATACACCTTATTTGCATATTGGGTTAAAAGTTTATTCCCATTTTTGAACCAGTCCAGATCATCGGGTGGGTGGTCCTTGCCTGTGGCATTGCACATGAGAAGGATCGTATCCCCTTTCTCTACAAACGGTTTACCTGTAATTTGTATATCTGAAAGTAAATGAACAGATAAAAAACAGATGAGTTAATGGCGGATTTGTTTTGCTTGACAAAACTATGATTGAAAGAATAACATTTTTATATCACATTTAAGTGAGAAAGAAAACAAACGTTAATAGAGTGAAAGTCACAACTACGAATGATTCACGATGTATATATCAGAGAAGACGGCATTTGACGGTCGAATAGAACACCCCTTCTGTTTGACCAAAACATTAACTGTATCAATGATATATTGGCATTGACCGTTTTTTCTTGTGCATCTTTTACAATCTGATTCAGTCCATCAGTCCTTGCATATTTGGGACACTGCTTTAAGTGGTTGACATTTCTAATGTCAATGGAATGGGGCTTTGTTGATCTTATTTACCTAACAGGGTCAGTCACCTAAGAATGCCAAAAAAACCCATTGACCTGACAACGAACAAGAGCGAATCCTTTTTGAACAAGTAAACATTTCAAAGATTTATACTATAATCGCTATCATCGTCACCCAAACAGCTAGTGACACGTTATGAGAAATGAATCTGACACTCTGGTCATGGGGACTCAAGGACTCACACAGCCAAGATGCTTAAACCTAACATATAAACTATTAACTGTTAGCTACCGTCTACTGGAGGATCAAAGGCGTTGATTAATTCCCAATGGGGACTAATGTGGGTGGTGAAGTGTTGTTGAAAAGAAAGAAGAAGAGAAGCGCCGTAAATGTCGACGAAGTGTTCTTCTCCACAAGGACAATGTTAATGGCTGCTATACGGGGCTGGGGATACGAGCTTCTGTCTCATCTACCATATTATGGAACATTGGTCCTGTTGACAACCGTGAACTGGTTGCAGGTTGCCTTGCCTCTGCACGTACCTGTTGAGGATGCCACCGATTCGGCACGATACGCCCAAGTTTTCGAGAACACCTCTTATCACCAATATTTGATAGTGAGTGAGTAAATGCTGTTTTAAGCCACACCAGACACTTTGCAGCTATTCATGGCTATAATAGTGATTCATAAGCACATTCTCACGACAGAGTATGAACCATCCATCACGCCTTGCCTTCAGCTTTCGTATGACTTCGGGACTTTACTGCGTATATGTAGTTGCAGTTGGGTCAAAGTTGAAACAGCAAGGCGCTAAAATATTTCAGTTATATGTGTCTTAGTCTTAAAATGTTTTGATACTGTATCGGAATGACATTTTACGATATATTACAAAATATAAAACAATTCGGTAAAGTGCCAAATTAAGAAAACTACAGATACAAACCCAAAGACTGTATTATAGCGCTGTTTGACAAGCACATCAAGCCACGACAGGCACTAGTAACAGGCAAATTCACAAACTACACGAAGGAATGAAATAATTTTCTATGACGTTTCGCTATCGATTAAGAAAATCAAGGTGATGTTTCTTCCCCCAACGACAAAACGCAATGCCACACTTACACACAGACACGCAGTGCAGCGCATAGTGATGATGCACAGCAGTTGCTAGAACAGCAAGCACGGAAGAATGTGATTCTCCGTGATAAGAAAACTATGGTTGACTGATTGCAAACATGATTTATGCGAAACCCCAATTGCCATGCCACAGAAAGAGAAATTTCAACACGACATTGATGAATTACCGTAAAGATCACCAAGAATTATTCCAGGCCTTCCAGACAGATCTGTAAATGTTGGTTTCAGAGCGCATTGGTATTGGCCAGCGGGAACATTTTAAGCAGTAATAGGAACCACTTAAGACGTTTTAATATGTACATGAAAAGTTGGAAATAACAGTATGTCAACACACACAAGCCCAGAGATAACATATGGACAACTGAAGTGATAACGAGGTTGCGGTGACGTTAAAGCATTAGATATATAAGTTGTCAACCGACGGAACCATTCTTTCTTGACGAACAATACACACACATACGCCAACGTGGTCTAGTGTAGCATATACTATGTTGAACATGACACTGCAACAGCAATGTATCATAGTGTTGTATAGACCATACTGCAGATGATGCAGTTACGTGAACGTGTGTTTTGTAGTATAAGCCATGTTGAAAATGATGTTGTCATAGCAACAAGTAATTTTATAATATATGCAATATTTATGATGGTGTTGTCACGACAACTTGAAGAATAGTGAAGAACATACCATACTGCGGTTGATACTGTTATAACAACGTGCGACATTTTAGTATATACTGTGCTATTTTGTTCGCAAGACATCCATTAATATCCTACCAGAATGCAGGTACATTGCCCGTTAAACACTACTGACGAACAAAGCAGGTGTTTCCCACAGCACACGGGTGAGTGACGTGGAGGTCATGCGGATCTGCTATACATGATGTACTTACCTAACGCTGTTTTTATCGTCCGACGCTCTGAAATATTAAGATGAAACAAACTAGTTACGATTGGTACTGAGTTATCAGGATACAGAACCAAGTAGGGGTGCAGGGCATGCTTGGACTGGACAATGATTTGACGTTTAGATATAAGTTATTATTGTGGATAAGTTACCTGGCTCCCCGATTAATGGACTTCGTAATGAAATACGTGAGGAGTATTGAAGTTCGTCAACAAATCGCAAACATAAGAACTGGGACATCTTTGCATTACTGTTCAACCAGTCGCTGTGCTAAATGTGGTGACCAGTTCTCCCAAGTAATGATAATGACTGAACGTTTACATTAATGAATTAAAACTAAAGAAACAAATGTTTCCTTAAAATACTCACCTCTAACAATAAGTAAGATATGTGATCTTAAATGTCGAACCTTTGATGGAACCTGACATTCGTAAATACCCGCATCTTCCAGCTGCACCTTCTCAATGACCAGATGCCATTTTGTCGAGCCTTTAGGATGGCGTATACTAAATCTGTTATCGTCTATAAACGTAAGAGTTCCCACTGTCAGAGGACTGGACTCGGCGGCTCTTCGCCAGCTCACCTGCAAGGACAATATACATACTTGAAGATGGCGATAGTAGTCAGTTCTTGTAATGTTACCCGTCTTGGTTATGGCAGGTTATATGTATCCCTGAGTGATGTCGGGTTACAGTCGCACTCATGTGGCAATGATGTTCGTAAGGAATGGCCAAAAGGAGCACTTAGCTAGGCTTGGTGACCCGCGCATCGTGCCTTACGTGAATCACTGGAATGTCTGTTTCAGACTCGAATATTTGCGGGACGCCGT
Organism: Haliotis laevigata; assembly: GCA_008038995.1. Taxonomy (NCBI): domain Eukaryota; kingdom Metazoa; phylum Mollusca; class Gastropoda; order Lepetellida; family Haliotidae; genus Haliotis; species Haliotis laevigata. The sequence continues at coordinate 187,968 of VKKT01000022.1, forward strand.
CAAATAAATGGAATAAGGTTCTACACAATAAGTAAAGCATTTTCATATGATATGATCAATTAATGAGATCAAACAGAGATAAGAAGCGCTACTCACTCAAGTGATTAAGCTTACACGCATATCACGCATATCAAGAGACATCCACTAGTCTTGTTATTATGAGATAATTATTACATTATTCTTCAATTACAAGAAACAAAAGTTAACGGTACAACATTAGGGCCTATGCTTTTACTTTGAAACCCAACATTGGTTAAAACGTAATAACAACAAAATCACCCAGTAAGATAAACAAATTCATAACATCTTCAAAGCATCAGGCGCACCACGTTTTGTAAGATATCTTTCTCGCCAATACAATGAACAATAAAATAAACCATTATTCGTCCTCTAAATCCCGAAAAACACCACCATTTTCTTAACATGAAGACTGATAAATCTGGTTCTTTGTACATTCTTTATTACCACTGCAACGTTCCCATTCAGCGGCATCTCATCTCGAGAAGCGACGCGAGGTTGTTTTACCATCACAGCCTGCCTGCATTCTCCTCCAGTCTTATTAACCTTTGTTACCTTACACTGTTATAATTCAAAATAGTTGCTGCTATTCCAGGCTATGAGAACCATTTCATACGACTCCTTTTTATGTTTTAGCAAAATCAAAGGCTGTAATTCGATGCCACAGGGTAATATGGACATTGTTTCAACGTTGGCTCTGCTCGATAGCCCCTGCATGTTCAAGCACTATGCGGAACGCCGCACTGCTAAATGACAAGATGAGATTACAGGAGCCTAATGCATACATCTCTTGTGATTCCTCGCTTCCTCAAACCAGATCCCCTGTGAGTTATGTAAGACCAAATTAACATCATTGACACTCGGTAATGTAAATTGGCTCTTCTGTGTTCAGATCATGAGACAACAAGGATCAAATCTAAAATTGTTGTTATTCAATTTGTCTGCATGCTTTGAGACAAACCTGGTAATCAAGCAAAATAAACGAGAACTTTAGAATAGTGCATATGTACAATTCATTACCTCTATGCTACTGAAAGACACAAAATATAAATATAGGATTTGACAATTAAGGGTTGATTTTCTCAAGGAAATTATTACTGTAATACATATGTGTCAAGAGTAAATTATTGGATTTGCTAAACAATTTTCATATCTACGATGCCCTGATTACGAAATCCAACTAAACTCCTTTTAATGAAGCGATGTAACAGCGCTAGACGTTGCTGCCATTATAACCTGTTCCAAAAAGAACACTCTCTTCAGGAGGTTTTGGCATTTCCTCCGCGAGTCAAGCATTCAATGGAATTCCGGCAAGATCTGCTCCGTGTCTGACCAGCATTCAGTGGAATTGTGAAGCGATCATTACCAGCTCCTCCCAACATACTTCACTGAGTCTCGGGGGAAGCATTAGGGTTCAGTTGTGTTAATTTGAGTTTCAGTGTTACTCTGTTAGTTCTAATGCAGTTCTTGTCTGCGATGCTAGCACACTGTCAGCAAGTTTTTGTCAGGAACCTTTGTTCCCTCACTTCCAGAGTGTCGTTGAGGAGAAGTTAAACACACCCAAGAGGTGTTACTTCCACATGATGAGCTACAAGATTGAGATGCGGAAATAAGGCAATTTCATTGGAAAAAAGACAAATGACGGTTTTTAGACGTATGAATTCGTTTCCACAAAGTTGAATGTCGATTTTTTGTGTCTTTTAATGCTTTATTATTAGTCACTTCATGAAAATGTGGCTGACGCTTCGAGCAAGTAAGAAATTCGAACTACATTAGGTAACATAAACAAAAGATTATCTGCGACGATTTAATCTCTTAACGTATAAAAATACATCTCCAAAAAAATGGGTGTCCATGGCCATGGCTACCGTAGTTTGTACACAGTCCTATATACACGCCTCCATATGACTGTCATGTGTATGATCACTCGCACGCAGGTAACGTGTTGACCTGATGTGTTATACTCACAAATAAACCAGCATATTAGCCATACAAACCACGCGATGTGTGTATGATCACACAAATACATTTCTTTGTATGGCAAGCGTTTGAATGAGCACGCACATACACTTACTTGCATGGCTGGTGTATGTGTGGTCACACATATTGTATCAGCACATGG
>VKKT01000022.1:230658-248937 GCA_008038995.1 Haliotis laevigata
TCCCTAATGCAGTATTAAACTGTTTGAGAGGCATTCTAGAAGTTGTAAACACTTGTCATCCCTAATACAGTATTAAACTATTTGAGAGGCATCCTAGAAGTTGTAAACACTTGTCATCCCTAATGCAGTATTAAACTGTTTGAGGGACATTCTAGAAGTTGTAAACACTTGTCATCCCTAATGCAGTATTAAACTATTTGAGAGGCATTACAGACGTTGTAAACACTTGTCATCCCTATTGCAGTCATAAACTGTTTGAGAGGCATTCTAGAAGTTGTAAACACTTGTCATCCCTAATGCAGTCATAGTTGCCAAACCATATGTATTATAAAATTAAGGTTGTTACCCATGTTTTTCGAGACAAAATTTACCATGTAGAAAAAAAAAAATTATTGCAGGTTTGTGAAATTGCTTTTCACATGGAAATAGATCATAGGCGGTGTATACAACACATGCTTATGCAACTGTCAGCTCTCATCCTTCGACATTACAAGGGGTTTACATCCTGGAAATGCACTCTCTCCTGCGACCCCAAGATGGGGACATCACCATGAATGTGGTCCAAGGAACCCCGCTATACAGCGTGTACACGGCAAAGGTGGGTGTTTAACTTACCTTCTTTTCCCCTAGATTCTCCACTGCGCACTTTAACACTGCTGTTTGTCCAACTCGATACGTGTAGTTACTTGGGTTAGGTAGAAAACGAGGCAGAGGATCACTGGGGTCTTCGTCGAAGTAGGTGTCTTGGAAGGCTGCGAAAGAAAACAGTAAATCTGGTTACAATCAAATACATACAAATCACACACACACGCGCACGCACGCATACATACTCTTAAAAAGAATATATTAGGCGATTTCAATAGAATCTTCTCAAAACCTTGATGAACTCAAGGTTTAGAATTTTGTGACTCAATTGTAACGCCACCAGGTGCTGGTACGAGTTATTTCCCTCATATGCCGAACTTATGTCGCGAAGTGCATCAAATTAAGTTAACACTTTGGTTGAAAACATGAAGAAATATGGATAATATTTGTCCAAGCCCATTTGATGCTACATGTGGTTTGCAAATCTTACAATCGACCGAAATCTTCACATCAATCGAATTAGTGTTCATGAACCGGAAGTAGAAATGTTGCTAGTTTGTCAGGGATGGAAAGCTGACTTTTGTATTGAGTTAACTCCCTTGCCTGCTGTTGACTTAAGGCGCCTTGTGCGGGGCAGATCATTAACATTTGGTGTCTGTAATACACTGACTGAGGTACTTACCCGATACCCTTCTATCTTTGTTAATTCTAAACGGATCAGTCTCCAGGAGACCAATCATAACAGTATATATTTCATGACTCCTTCAATGTATTGGGAGCATGTTTCAGGACTCACCACCATTCGATCCGTGGGAGTGTTCGTACTTTTACAACACATGTCAAATGGCTCAGGTTTCATTTTACTCATTTGCGCTTGTTCTTCAAACGTTTACATTAAATATATCCATTTACTAATTTAGCATTCTTGTAGACCTAACTTTAAGGACAAACTACTTAGCAACTGTTCACAATGATATTGGTTTCTTCACCATATACCTCCGTCCATAAGTTGGCATACGGCTTGGTCACTTAATTGACAGCTCATGTCCGGAAAGCCTAATTGGCTTTCTTGTGTAGTCTGAGGTTGGATACCATCGGAAATCTATCAGGTGTACCGTTTATGAATAGGCGGGGGACGACATTGCTATGCAAATCTCTTGTGATGAGAATCATATAAATAGGCAGTTGAATCACGTTGGCATCATATGTCGGCGCCCGTGTAGGAGAACAAATGCTTGTTTGCCACAGACACATATACGAATGGGAATATCCCAAATGACGCCTTCACATCACAAATGTCAAATGCTGCGTGTTGCATGAGTTGGACATGAGCTGAGTGTGTGTGGGCAGAGCGAATTCGTCAATGACACAGGAAATTGTGCTGCAGAGCGCATGAGTACCTTTTAAGAATATTATGTTTTTTGTTTGCAGAGTGCCAATTGCGCTCATAATCGAACCTTAATTTGTCGTTATGAAACAACAGACGAGTCGTGAAGAACGGTAACTATGAGTTGATCATTTCAGAGATTGGTGTAACTTTTGCAGGATAGCACTTTTGTTGACAGGATATATTTACACACGCTGCGACAAAATAACGATATTCAGATGGCGATTGGAAACAGCTGCAGCTGTTCTGTATCAAACACCGCCTATTTATCTGTCTGAATCGGGCAAAGATCTTTTCACAATCGAAACTTTGGATACAGACGGTTCTGTCTTGATCCCAACACTGTTCTGATAAATAAGCATCCCGTGCCAAGAAGGGCGAGGATGCAACAGATTGTTTGATGTGCCTGTATCGCCTCCCTTCCCCCGGGTCCTGGACCCGACTCACTTTGGTGTCCTGGTCTTGCAGATAGGAAATAAACAGTATATTGAATTCAACGTGGAAATAGCTTATTTTCCTATCATGACCCCCAGATTCGCCGCTGTTGTATAGGTCAAACTTTACACAGGCAAGATAACCTATTGCACAAACTATTTCTAGCCAGAAAAGAAATCGATTTTACATTTCCAAAAAAACCCGTTTAATCAACGTGATGTATGTTCGTGCGTAAAAGGACAACGATTTCAATCCAGCACAGGAGACTTTGATATGTTGTAAATAGTATTTTTAAAGATCACTCAAATATCCATTGACCTATCTATCTCTCCAGCCATCAATGTATATACATCAATGGCTAAGCTAAACGTCCAGTCAAAATAACAAAGCGAACTGGAAACAGAATTGGAAAACGTCCAAATAATATCTGACAGAGGGACACCAATAAACCCAATGTGTATTGCCTTCCGGGTTATAGTGTAAAATTTCTTTCATATATCACACAGAATTTGATATTTAGACATAGCCCACTTGATCTTATGTGGCGATACTTTCATCACATTTTGATAGGAATGTCTTTACAAATTCCCACTGCAAGATGCTGCGTCGGAAGCCCATACCACGTGTATTGACCAGTATCAATGAAATGAACATCATACAACTGTCTGTTCCGATATCCGTCAGTTCAAATAGCCATCAGTTCTCAATCTAGTGATGTATTGATCCGTTCACGGCTCCACCATGTATTGTGTGAACACGATCACTTCTGTAAGAAACGTTAATTGCTACAAATGTTTATATTTCGCATCGACGCTGTTCAACGCTGTAACCGAGTTGGATCATACAACAGGGGGAAGTAACGGCTGTTTCAGTGCTGATACTTAATGCGTTGTAACATTACCTGTTGAATAGATTTTAACATTAACTATTGTATAGATTTTAGCATGACCTATTGTATACATTTTAATACTACCTATTGTATACATTTTAGCACTACCTATTGAGTAAGCTGTGTTAAAATGCACTTGACATGACCCATCTATGATGCATTGAACGATTCTTCAGCTGCTGGCCATACACGCGCTTTATTAACCGATTATGGGGAATTTCCGGACAAAGGAAGCTGACAGTGGATGTATATACTGTGTAACACTGTGATTATATAGACGTGTTGAAGCCAGCCCATAACACTGGGAACTTGCCATGTGACTTGTAACTGATGGCGTTCAACAGGCTGAGCTCTGTCTCATTACAGTGACAAGACGTTGCACGGGGTTTCAACATATAAACCGAAGACATAGGTTTTACGCATCAAGACAGTTGATAGTTCAGCGCGGATCAACAGCACTATAACCACGTATGGCATGGATTTACAACTTCTTTATTATCTACAACACGCCGTTTTGGGGCTACTTCTGCCCCACACAATACGTTGCTATGTTACCTTCCAACTTCTAAATGCCAATGAAGCGTCTGGGTCAACACTTACAAAAATCAACTTATGTTCGGAGCAAATATTATTACAAGTAAACAGTACGTATGCAGTCTCCGTTTGCAACATCAGGGCATTTCACAGAGTCATCAATGATCCATGCTGGTATTTCGTGGAAACCAACATCTAAAACTAACACATCCTTTCACTGATCTTTGAGCTGCAGATGCCCTTTCACAGGTGCTTTACTAGAACTACATTTTACTCTCACACAAGTTCAACTATACAACACAAATGACATAAACATCAGGTTAATGCTCGGTTGTGTGTGTGTGTGTTGAGTGTGTTTTTGTGTGTGCCTGTGTTTGTGTTCTTCCAAGTAATGGCTGTTTTATAATGCTAGTCCCTCCCTTCAGTTCAACATGAATATCTCACTCAGACACTACACTGTCGGTATGTCCTTAGCATTTTATCATTCCAGATAGGTTAACACAAGTCCCGGGGAGACATTCTCTCCTGCACCACAGAGGCGGCCTGTGGCTCGAACTACCAGCCTTACATTTGCAATCATTGTAGCACTAGTACTGTGTTATTTAGGTAATATTTGATGCCTGCTATTTAAATCAATATGAATCCGTAACTTTGTTGAGTGCAGATTTAGACAAGAAACACACACACTCACATATTACACAGGACTGCTGAGATAGTATATCAAACCCGAAAATGACGGAAATATGAAATATCAAGCATTTGAATATTATAGCACCTTCTTTTTCATTCCTTATGTGAAGGCATATTTCCGACGGGCGAACTAACAGAATTACAACAAATAGAAGTCCAGCAAGCAGGTGTATCTTCGTCGCAGTAGGAATACCAGTCTGCCTGACAGCTTATATGTAAACATATAATATATATATATATTACAAGACAACAATGGACAGATCGAGTAGAAAAAGGATTACTTGCTGTGACTGTTGTGATGACATACAAGGGTGTGACCCATCAAGATTACAAATTCATAATAACGATTGCTGCGGCACAATTGGCGGCAGCTACCTGTGGTTTACAGCATGTCTACCTTAACGTTGGTTGGTTGCTTTGTTTACCGTCGCACTCAGCAACAGTCCAGCCATATGGGGGGTGGGGTGGTGTCTGTAAATAATCGAATTTGGACCAGACAGTCCAGTGAGCATTGATCTACGCAATGGAGCGCCTCTTACGACAAGCATGGGTTGCTGAAGATAAATTCTCCACCGAGGTGAAACTCAACACTATACTAAATTGAAGTGGTCCAAAAGCCATAAGCTTAAAATATAGGGCTATAACATCACCCTGTGACACTTTGATCCACTTCAGCGGTGATCCACCAGTAACCGACGGTCTGACCATGTGTATACAAATGTGACCATTACTGGTTGGGTTGTCCACACCACGGAGCTTGGGCGGACCATTACACAGTCTAGGTAGTTCAGATTGGAGGGGTCACTCTGGACAAAAACTGTTCGATCGACATGTTGCATCTTCCGTATAATCGCGTTGATAAAAACGTAATCCACTTAAGGGAAAACACAATGATGAATCTAGAAGCAGTGGCCCTAAAAACCAAGGAAAATTCATCTAATGATCGGTCCCTTGTGAGTTGTCTTCGCTTCGGAAAATTATTGTCTGGCGTGTTGAGAAAAGAAGCTGCTATTATTGCACATCGACAGAAAAAAAGGGTGTTAGCTTGCCCTTTCTACGGCTCTGTTGATTAAAAATTAGTTTCAGAAGGAAAGCAATTCGATCTACGTCATAATTAAGCGTAAAGGCTGGTATCAAGTTTTCCAATGTTATTTTATCTTTAAATTCGTTACGCAATTAGTGAAAAACAAAGATTTCAGTCTTTTTAAAGTTTATTTAAATTTGGCCGCTCTCCCTCTTGCTGCTTGAAGTTGGAGATGGGGAACATGCAGACAACAAGGATGACCTGATCCACATACTCCAAATCACATACCGACAGTTGTGAGCGACACTATCAATCGTTTACAATCAGTTCCTCACTCCAACATGTCAGCTGTGTATTTGTAGATGACCGAGTAACAGATAACAAGAGATGTCGAGCTGCCAACCACTTTTCGGCGTTTGTTCGATCGGACTGTTGCAAAGAGAAGAGCATGGGAAGTTCAGTGTGAAGAAGTACCGCTGCTTCTCCACAGGGCGGATGGGTTAATGTCAGAATCAATGCCTAATGAATGAAACCCTCCCACTGTGACACAGGAGGTAGGGCGCCAAGTCTCAAGGAATATTGATTCTTGTGAGAAAAAATATCGCGAAAGGCAGATATTGAAAGGTCTTTCAATTTTCATTTTGCCCGGAACACACTTGATAGCTCCTGTGTGTTTTTCCAATACAACGACATGAGATAAACCCTTCTGATGATGACGACCCTCCCGGTTGGAGAGCGCTAACTGCCAAGACGATATATCACTTTGAATAAAGAGTGAGAAGGAAGCGAGAGCAGTTTACCATTTACTAACTTGCACCGCACTTGGGGACTCCTGGTGCAAATTCCCAACACCTGTACATGAAAGTCAAAGGTAAATAAACAAACATCAAACCAGCCGTTTATATGTAATTGCTCTATACCGATCAGTAGAATACCGAAGCATGAATCGCGTTCACCCCAAGGCACTGAACATGATGCGTGGTTAGCAAACCGTTATGTTTTCTCCCGTGCCAACACATTACGCATCTCTCCTGGATATGTTCCATCAATCCAATCATCCCTCAGCTCAGTATAAAGGTCACAATTGGATATCTACAAACCATTCTTTCCGCTTCTAACGTACAAAGTAAGATTTCAACTTGAAATCGAATTGCCCCCAGCAACGCATACAACTGTTACTTTTTTCATCGATGCAATGTGCCATTCGCAGGAACTTTAGAATTGATGCTTTCAAATAAAACTGGCTGCTTATTGAAAAATCAGACCATTAATCTATTAGCAATTTGGCAATAACTTCACGGGGACGTTTTAAGCAGGGAAAACTAAGCTAATTTACACATTAAATTTGATTCCAGTATTGCTATTTCCTTGGACGTTTCAGCTTGAGTATTAACCTCAATCACATTTGGCTTTTGTAAGGGAAAATGTACACGTAAATCGTCTAGCGGTCCAGGCAGCCGTGAGGGGTTTCCTGTAACGCCGTAGACCTACAATACCTTATCATATATGATTTAAAAGCCAGATATATGATCACGGTTATGAGATTAAGTAGACGCTATATCAGTCCGTGGGCATTATTTAATCACGTTTGTCAATGGAAAGGAGGGTCTCCCTTCCGTTATGGACACCACTGGCACGAGGTCTTTAATCAAATATCCACTATATTGGTCGTTGTGATTTATGTCTATCCTGCTCCTTCGCCCCCTGCTGCCAAACCGTAGGTCTTGCCTCTTGAAGCTGTATTGGGGCGTGCTCAATTAATCGTTTATATTCCTGAATGATGACGAAACGGAGAACATGATCAGTCCAAGAGCGAATCCTTATTCATGTCTAATTTGGCCTGCGTCTGCAACTCTTACCCTCTGATGTACCAGGGTGGTCAAAGGAGACTCTCGGCGAAGATGATTCAATTGACGAACGAGCAACTAGGCAAGAGACTTTGAACTTTGAAGAGAGATTGATAGAAACTGCAGCTCGATGTCAGCAAGCTATTTGCATGTTAACTTTTGATCTGGTTGATAACTGATGCCGGCAGTACTTTCCGTGATACTGCTTGATTAGTCCGCGTGACGCAATGCTCTTTTAAATGCAGGGGAAACATATTTGATGATGTTAAGCACTTAATGGTTCTGTATCATGCGTTACAACAACAATCGGTGATTCGCTTTGATTTGACGTTCTTTAATGTGATTAGATCTCAGCTTTCATCACCGAGTGAACTACTTTCTGACTCGAACCTTCCCTTCAATATGAACATACATTATGGTTATAAACGCATGGTCCACCTCACGTACAGGGCGGCGGTGTCACACCCTCACTCACTCACTCACTGATGTAACATTGACATTGAACCCTATGTCGCTCACTCTCACATGGTGTCAGGTGTAACATTGGCATTGAACCCTATCTCGCTCATTCTCACATGGTGTCAGATGTAACACTGGCATTGAACCCTATCTCGCTCACTCTCACATGGTGTCAGATGTAACATTGGCATTGAACCTTATCTCGCTCACTCTCACATGCTGCCAGATGTAACATTGACATTGAACCCTATCTCGCTCACTCTCACATGGTGTCTGATGTAACATCTGCGTTGAGTCGTATCTCACTCATGTCCTTAACTCAAACACTCAACCACACGGTCAGTCTTGTGCAGGGTGACAGAGGTAGACTGCTGCAACACCTACACATTCACCTACACCTACACCTACTTCGACTGCAGCATCTGTTACTCCTCGGAGACAGGACATAATCACATGCGGTCTGCCCTCATCAGTTCCTCCTTGGCAGGACTCCATGTCATAATAAGCGCATCCATTCCTCCCGCCACACGCCTTCATCCTTCATTGCCACAGGGTACACATCCCTCGGCATTACAGATGCTCAAACAACTGAATCCCCTATCACATAGTTACAGCATGAATAGATGCAGACACTGGGTGATTATTTCTCCGTGGAGATGAGGTGCTCGCGTAGACGACGTTGATGTAGTCACTATCAACAAGGACAAATTAACAATCGATCAAGCTAACTTGCCTTTTTAGGACTTATGCGACTTGGAGTTACAATATCATCATTACAATATTCCAGTATCTTCGGCTATAACTCTGTAGTCAGATGACCCTTATTTGTGAGCAATGACTTTAAGGTGTGATCGTAATCTACTATGGCTCGGCTGTAAGGTTGGTCTCAGATTGTCGGAGTATTGAACTGCTTGACATCGAACAATCTTCCATATAACGTCAATAAAGTATTGAATATTCATGATCATGTTTTGAGAGCGTGGAGGACTATATTTAGTCTCTGTGATAACAGAACTACTTTCCACAACAATTATGTGAAAAATATTGTGAGATCAGAGATTAATGTAACGATCATTTTCAATCCTGCTTTGATTATCAACCGTGGCAGGACCTGCAATCCATTTATGTTGCCCGTTTTAATCAGTGGAAAAGGCCAAATAAAAAGTTATTGCAAAAAAATGTTCAAACGATAGTTGTAAATTGTATAATATTCAATAAATTAGCCTTAGATTCTAAACCTGTGCCAAGTATAAATGTTTAATCGATTCCTGGTACATTGTTGCATGTCTCTGCAAATGCAGCTGACAGTGGCAGTGTTCAGAGGCACCCAGACAACATCCCGGATGAGGAAAACCCTCCACTGGGAGCGGGCTCGGCAAGACCTCATTGATGGTTTTGTTATCCGGGGTGTTAGCTTTCTTGGATCAATCAATTAAAACGTTAAAAATGAGGATGTGATTGATTTGTGGGCTCGCCCCGCAACTCTCATCGACAGTTTGTGATCACGTGTCAAGATGTGGCTGCGGTATGAGTGAGTTAGGATTAACGCTGTGTCAGGGTGTGTCCTCTTGGTGGACTCAATGTGGTTGGCGGTTGGTAACCAGGTGCGACTGGGTGAAACATACCTGCACGGGAATGGTGCTGCCAACCCAAGGCTATAACCAGGGTTATCTTGCTTTCCATAACCACCGGATCGTGCTAGGAGTAGGGGTAAGCAACACAGCCTCATACCTCTACCCACCTATACAAAGAGTGAGTGAGTGAGTTTGGTTTGACGCCGCTTTTAGCAATATTCCGGCAATATCACGTCGGGGGACACCAGAAATGGGCTTCACACATTGTACCAATGTGGGGAATCGAACCCGGGTATTCGGAGTGATCAGCGAACGCGTTAACCACAAGGCTACCCCAACGCCCCACCTTTACAATTATAGGCATATTTCAGTATTTTTAATAGTGGTATATACTGTGACAAAGATGTACACACATATGGTAATAAATAGTACAACTTTTATTTCAATCTAGAATTTTGAAAAATTAGTGAGTATAGTTTTATCCCGCTTCTAGCAATATTCTAGCAATATCACAGCAGGGGACGCCAGAAATAGGAACCGCACATTGTAACCACGTTGGGAATCGATCCCGGGTCTGCGGCGTGATGAGCGAGCGCCTTAACCACTAGACTAAACCACCACCCCTGTGACACAATGCTACATAGTCCCACATGTTAGTGTGTGCGATCGTGACATTCAACCACACAGCATGTTCAGTTCAAGTTCACACCACATTCAAGCTAGCCGTGTTTTGTTGTGCTCAAATGATTGATTTAATAATAAATACATACACTGTCACATTATATGCAATCGTGAATCAGCATAAAATTTAATGATAAGGATCTTTGTGATGTTATTCATCATCCGGCCAGATCAAGGTAATAAAAGCGGTATAACATTGGCGATAAAACTACTGCGTTTTCGATTTTAACTTTCTAGCGTAGATTCAATACAAGTTTAAATTGAATTAGAAACTTTAATCGGTTACGAAATCTATAAACTCATTCCAGTAGGTTTAAATCCATTCCGCCTTATAGCACACACACGTATTTATGTTAGGAGAGTGTTTGAAGAAAGTCACGACCCATCAGTGATCAGCACCCGCATTCCGTGGATGTACAAGTCCGCGCGCACGCCCCATGTTCCGCGATATGGCTGAAATCACTTCTCAGTCAATAACAGGTAATAAAGCCATCTGGTGCACATACTTCGTAAACTATGCTTTGAAGGGCCACCGTAAAGCAAAATAAAGCGATCCTTCGGTTAAGTTCTGAAAGATGTCGTAATATTGTAGATGAAGTGTACGCGTTGTAACGCGGCCAGTGGGCGAGAGTGCAGTCGTTATCATTATTTGTTTGAAGCTTACCATGTATTTAATGTCTACTTCGAGGGGAGTTCACCCCAAAATATAATATTTCTTTCATATTCTGCATATTATGAATACTGTAAATCACGAATTTTTGCGAGCATGATATTTTGCGAAATAGTATTGTGAATGTCAGTATTATAAAGATCATATCGCACGGGTGTAACACCAGAACGTTCTAAAACAGTATAACGATGATTGTAAAATACAAAATCATGGTCCAGTTTGATCTTCGTAGAATTTAGTACTAAACTGTTGGACTAAGTACAGAATGTACCCATTTGCTGGCTAAAATGAATATAAAGTGTATCATATTTTTGAACAATGCAGTGTTTCGGCAGTTGTCAACTTCAGCCTTGTAACGTTGTGATAATGACATTTTCAAGAGGATGCTTTTCTATCTTCTCTGTTTATGATAAGTAATTGTTATTAGGAGATTCGACATTCTACAATACGGACACTCTACAATGTGGACACCGACAATAAAGAAATTAACTGTTTTGTCAGCAGTTACACATCATAAAACGTGTACAAGAAATAACATTTTTGGTGCTGTCAAACAATATCGTGCTTCACATGCATTTTGATTCGCGTTTCTTACGTTTTCACTGTCAACTGTTTGGTATTCGGAAAGAGCCAACTGCTCTCACCCTGGCGGTACCACGTGTTCACTACATACTGTAGTCAGTGAGCGAAATAGCCACTTGCCCGCCAGCCCTTGGCTAGTAAAAAGCGAGTCGGGCTAGTAAATTTCCACAGTTAGTGTCCCGACTGGATAGTGACTTTTCATGGGGTCATTTTGTAAATATATCACACTCTCCGACTTGTTAAGTTATAACACACTTTTAAATCATCCAGAATTATGGCCTGATAAAAATGTTCATCATAATAGCAGCATAATGGTAACTTATTCAGGTTATTTGAGCATAAACAAAATATTTCAGATATCCAGACGTGTTTTCTTATTTGTTTTGATGGTATTTTACCTTTTTGTAATCTTCTGCTTAGTTTCCAGATTCAAATTGAGGGCAAGTGAATTATTTTGTGGGTTAGTAACTTTCAGGCATAACAAGCCCTACTGGCAAGCATAATTTGGAAACTATTTCGCACACTGATTGTTATGTAAGAGAATGTTTTTTACGGCGCATTTGTCTATTTACTGGGATTCCGACACTGAACCCTACTGCGACATTGAGCATGAGGAATGAGCGCTTTACCCGCACGGCTACCCTGGTGCCCTGTTATCGGCCAACATGCACTATATAAGTAAACAGCAACATGACGCAAAATCCGTGCTAAAGATATTATAATTTTAAAATCAAAGAAAAACGTTATTCGCATTTTTTCAGATATTTTCCTGACTGATTCTAGGCAATAATAGCACAGAAAGTGGACGTATGGGTCACGTGACAACTGGCGTTAAAATGAAAGGATGACAACAAAGAGTTACCAAACATTACGCCTCAGAAGTGTGTTGGTAAAGTTTATCATCCAACAGTTACCGGATGCGACACCCAAATGTCGTGTTCCAGTAATGAGGAAGGGGCTATTGAAGCAAGACTAGCCAGTGCATGGGAGGTCATTTGAAGACTACAAAGGTTGTCTCAAACAGCTGCTGGGATATTGGTTCAACGTGAATAGAGACGGTAGATTCATGGCAGGCTTTCGGCGTAGAATGGAATACATCGTTTAATGTCATTCAGGGGTATAATTTGGTCGGATGATAAGTGCTTCTCTATTTCTCCGTCTGCCTCCATGCCTCTCAATCTTTTCTGAGGGTGACGTTTATATTTTTATTTTCCTTTCACTAGGCGTAATTTCTATTGTTAACCAAGAGAATAAAAGCCATTTTTAATTTCCAGCTTACGGACTCAACAAATTCTATGAACGTCATAAAACATGAATTCAGATTTAATGCTTTTTCGATGTGTAAACTCGAGAAACTTTCGCGTTCATCTTTATAATTTGTGGGACCTACCAACTTTATACCCAGATGAACGAGAGATACGGATCGATTAGGGATTAAAACACTCGAGTCACACAACTGTGTGCTAACATGTTGAAATTAGTCTGTAAATGCTCAGTGTTATTACGTGTTAGGCTCATCCTGAAAACATATCACCCAATAGTATATATTGATGGTTTTATATAGTGAATGCGTCTAAATAGGAATACGTGGGGAAATTGCCTTAACACCATGAGCAGCAGCACTCTGGAGGAGGAGCATCATATGAACCCTGGAGATACGACAACCGAGAAGAAGTAGCAAGGGATGACGACAGTCGATCGTAATGGAGTGATCACTCACAACACTTAAGATTCGTGGCTTGGTAGATCGACATTGTAATCTCTCATCATGGAGTATTTCCAGCCATTATGCCTGTCGAGATGGCCGTCTGGAAAGAGGGCGGATGTGGGGCCCTGTCTACTCCTCCTTGGCCTCTTCTGTCTATATGCAGATGCATTCGTCAAGCCGGTGTGGTAATCGAGAAATGGACAGATTCGAAAGATCTTTCTAGTTCCTTGGTCACCGTGTTGCAATTCCACTTGACCTCTCGCGACACGTTTCTGCTCATTACGATATTCTAACTTGAGGAAAGCCTTCAGTGTGAATAAGGTTAGCTCGGCAATTTGTGTCGACCACAGCGTAAGGAACACTGTGAAAATTGATGGACCTCGCATGAACAGAATGGATAGATTATAGTTCAGTGCCCGCCGTATCAATATGTACCACATATTAAGTGTCGATGATAATCCCTACCCCCAGAAGTGTATAGTAAGATAACTTTGAATCTGTGTTTCACAGTCTCCCGTCTCCATTCGCGCTAAACATTCACCATACAAACAGAGAATAATAATATATCAGGTTTACATATGCCATAAAATATGCAATAAATATTTATTGGTAGTGCAGCCATAATATTGTTACTATTCTATTGTTATTGCCCCAGGGTCACGTGAGTACTATAAACAATATTTGCTGCAGAACAGATGTCAGTAATGAACAGTTTGACACGGAATGTAATTTTTTCGATGAGTAACATATGTAGTTGCCAATTTAACACCATAAAACATCGTCCTCACCTGATAAATGGGAATATGTAACGATGCCCTTGCAATATAATAGGCGATTAGAGCAAACCTTTCTCAAAGATTAATATTTAGCGTTCCATCATATTTAGAAAAAAATGAAAAGTTGTCTCTAGTCATCAAAAGCTCGTTTGTGGCAAAATATCGCCCTCTGAAATGTCTTATTGACGCCTTGCTGAAGACTGAATAGTCTCCAAATTGTTATAAGCACGTGGAAAACGTAAATTAGGTTACATTATATCGAAATACTTGTAAACATGGAACATGTAAAATTTAAAAAAATTGATGTTAACTTTTGTTCATGCGTAGGTTGTGGAGCAGACGACAAGAAAGTGAGGGTGACCATCTTCTATATTACAGCATATGCGGTATTTGTCAGTATTTGAGCATAGATTGTAACAGCGTTCGTTCCACGTGTCACACTCTTTCTATGAACATTCTTTTGACCTGCACGACACCACGACTGAACAGAAAGTTTATTTGCTTGCAGCAATATCCCCTTTATATCATGGCAGTATGTGTATCATGGTTTACATCACAATGGTCGAGGACACTCAGTCTTACCATCATAAGACACATCCTTGGCAGTTGCATGGCACCAGCATGGGCCTGCCTGTTGAGACACATGACAATGCAGAAATTGTATCTCTCTCTAAGAACAATTGTCATAGAAACATACTGACATATGGTACCAAACAGCATCAAATGTTTTTGTATTTCTCAAACCTCCAATTTCAGGATGTCTCGAATAATGGAATTTTGCTTGAAACGCAATTCTAGAAATATGTTAAAACGACGAGATGACGACGACAGTAACCTTTGTATCGTGTTGGAACAGATGCGTCTGTGCAGTGTTTGACATTTTACCTTGTGAACATGAGTATGGAGCAGGCAAACGTAAAAATAATTACTCCAAAAAATTAATATGAACGTTGAGGTAAAGAGAGTGTAGTATTTCTGAACTTTAGGAATGTATGAAACCCGACCCCAGGATGAAATCAAAGGAGCTTGATACAGGCTTGATCTATAAGATATAATTGAAAGCGACTGATAAATACAAGCTGCCATCTGTAGTCCGAAATTAGGTTTGATACCCTTTCATATAGTGCCAAAAATCTGCTTAGCACTCCCTTGAGCTCCATAAATTAATCGTTATTAAATTATTCTAAGGAGGACTGCATATGTGCATTCACAAGTAGTCTTTCTAAAATTTAAATATACAATATTAGGTATATCGTCGACAGTAATTCTGATACATTGATCATAACTCTAGCATATCATGAATTTCATTATTTATATTTCATTATGAAATGGACAAAAAAAGATAATTTCATCTCACAGAAAGGTCTCTCGACACTTAGTCACTTCATCGATGTGTTTCCGTTATCCAAATTCATCAGTGTTAGGAAAACCAAGGACCACATTAAAACTAAATTTCGTAGTGATGTCGTGCTTTACCTCAGTAGTGTCAAATTCACAATTGTAGGCGTACATGTGAGGGTCATTCAGACGGGTGGAAATTCATCACAGTGATCTGCATATACAGTGTATTTTATCGTTTCAAAACACTCTATGCAATTTCTAAGGCACAGTTCAATATTCCGTCTGTAACTTCATCAAGCCACATAGGCGTGCGAGACTTGTAAGACAAATGTATTTCCAACATACACGTGGTCGTCATGTCAGTGTATTGTTGACAATACGTGAAGTGACCTCGTCTATGACGTTATAGCAGACGCAACCCCCAGCATTCGTCCCAACAGTGGATTGAAATGATCTTCCTTAATATGATCGGCCAACTACATCGCTGCACAAATTATCTCGCAAATGCTTGGAACATAACAAGAAACAATTCAGTTGGGACCTTATAGCCACCAGCATGTGCCTTGTTTTGGATACGAAAGATGCTGTCTTGTTCAGTTTTGCACGTTACGACCTAACTATGTTACTCCTGTTTTTAAAAGTCACATCTACAAATCCATTAGTGTCCAAGTGAAACTTTCTTGATGACAATAGATATTTGTATTGTAGTTAATATTTCATTGCCATGTAATTTCCCTGCCCTCTTCAGGAAAAATAAATTAACACAATGAAGGATTCAGATTTATTAAATAAGATACAATGTCACACACACATGCATACCAAAAATGAATAGTGATAATAAACTGCTGGTGTGAATACACACGTGCATATCAAGTAAAACTTAGATATAATTTTTTTCTCAACTTTCATTCGTACATTTTCACTTGACCAAGAAATATGGAAGATTATACCAACCATGATAATATAACATTATAAAAGATTATAACATGGCTGGACTTTTGTAGTGAAAGGAAAAGAAGATTCGGTAATTTGAAATCAGTGGAGTCTTGAAACAAAGAGTGGTAGGACATCCACTGTGAATACAATTTATTTTGTTCACATGTATCAGTAAAGATTTGTTTTTCTATTGTGTATCTATTTTTTTGTAATTCATATTGGAATTTCTTGAGAGGTAGGCTCACCTTTTTGAAAAATGCATTTATAAATAAAAAAAACTTTGAAAAAATTAAAATCAGGTAAAAAACACTTTCAGTTATTACATTTTCCTTTATGCCAAATAAAATGAGTTTTCATCATATAGATATGATTACAGCTATTACAGCTATTAGTAACTTATTCCAAAGAACATTCACTTCATGACAAGTCACAAAAAGATGAAAAAATACTTTCTTGATCCGAACAGCAGGAACTGCGCATATGACTCTCGGCATTACCAGTTTAAGTTTCGTTTAACCGTCTGTTCAGATCCATAAAAGATGTATAACATTGTCACCATGGAGTTCACCAACAGCATGTGTTGCATCTGATACTTTCTTTTCCTAATATGTTTGCTTTGTTTAGGATATTGGTGGATAAATACAGAGTATCACGCGACTGTGTTTGGGGATGGTAAATATTCTGCATTAGGAATAAACATTGTATTGTAAATACATTATAGTGTTTATTCCCGATGCGCGGTATAACCACCCCAAAACACACGAGTGTTATAACTTATTTATCATACATTGTCATTCTTACTTTATAGTTTTAAAACAAGGGATTTCAATTGCCACAAATCATAAAACTAAACTTCGTGGAATGTGCACGGATGTATATATGACGTCACAAATGTAGTAGTTATACGTTACAAGCTCAGTGACACAAGTTCCTAATTGACTGTGTAAGGTCATCTTGTTCCCATTAAGTTTCTATGTTAAAACGCGTATTGTTGTCAACAAATGTTAGCTTCAAATAACAACACATTCGTGTGTACTACAGAAACTTTCAATAAACCTTTCGAAAAACAAATACACTTTAATGTTCGCGTGACATTCTGCACTTGGATTCCTGTGCCGTCTGCTCGCTAACACTGACAGTCTGTCGGTGAATTGGTGTTGGGTGTCTTCGTAGGCCTATGGGTTTCTATCTGCGCTTCATAATGCACTCCATCTATCCATAACCAGACATGAATTTTCTTGGATCAAAGCAGTGACAGTACCGAAACAACGGCCGTCAATCCGTACACGACCGCCGATAGATGGGCGTGACGCCATGTTTGTTTACACTGTGAAAGTAGTCTCTAAAATTTGCATATAACCTCTCTAACTTGAATCGATATCCGTATATGACCCCAACGGATACCCAAAATATCCGTTGGGTTCATCCTGCCGAGAAAGCCATCCATTGTTTGGTAAAGTTTGCTATATAGGGTCACAATGACAGTGCTTTTAGAACGGGATGTTTCTCGTCATCTTCCCAAATAACATAAAGTATTACTAAACTGGAATTAACATAAGCTGATTCTACTTTCGAGATGGTAGATTTCCTCCTAAATGTGCCTTAGCTAACTGTTGATATGTAAACAGACATGTACAGTTTATATGTATGGTTATTGCATTTTTACCTCAGTGTTAAATGTTGGAAACATTACATCAGTGTTGGACCCTGTGGTGAAGGCCTTGCTGATTGAAAGCCGACGATGTTAAATGTTGGAAACATTACATCATTGTTGGCCCCTGTGGTGAAGGCCTTGCTGATTGAAAGCCGACGATGTTAGATGTTGGAAACATTACATCATTGTTGGACCCCGTGGTTAAGGCCTTGCTGATTGAAAGTTGACGATGTTAGATGTTGGAAATATTACATCATTGTTGGACCCCGTGGTGAAGGCCTTGCTGATTGAAAGTCGACGATGTTAGATGTTGGAAACATTACATCAGTGTTGGACCCTGTGGTGAAGGCCTTGCTGATTGAAAGTCGACGATGTTAGATGTTGGAAACATTACATCAGTGTTGGACCCTGTGGTGAAGGCCTTGCTGATTGAAAGTCGACGATGTTAGATGTTGGAAACATTACATCATTGTTGGACCCTGTGGAGAAGGCCTTGTTGATTGAAAG
>VKKT01000022.1:249993-261355 GCA_008038995.1 Haliotis laevigata
AATCATTGTTGGACCCTGTCGTGAAGGCCGTGCTGATTGAAAGCCGACGATGTTAGATGTTGGAAACATTAATCATTGTTGGACCCTGTCGTGAAGGCCGTGCTGATTGAAAGCCGACGATGTTAGATGTTGCTCATACTATATACCTCTGGTTTGTGTTTTGATCAGTTTCAGTAGTGCACCGAAAGTATTGGTACTAACGATGAAAGGCCTCTTAAACTAAACCAACAGTCACTCAATCACTCACCCATTGTCGAAAGAACAGATGAACTAATTCTACCAAAATAGACGGGATTCTATTCAACATATATACACAAATGATTATACCGCCAATACATACAGCCCATCCTGTTAATAGATTCGATAGAACGGAACCCTGAGTGAATGTAGAAAACAAATATTTTTATTAGTGGCAGTTGTTAACCAGATTTTAAATTCAGACTAATCTGACATCTGCAAACGTACACACATCATATATCTTTGCGTATATGATGATATGGACGCATTCTGATGAAAAGATA
The DNA here is from genome assembly GCA_008038995.1 of Haliotis laevigata. Classification (NCBI taxonomy): domain Eukaryota; kingdom Metazoa; phylum Mollusca; class Gastropoda; order Lepetellida; family Haliotidae; genus Haliotis; species Haliotis laevigata. The sequence goes on from VKKT01000022.1 coordinate 250,515, forward strand.
AAACTGTTTCCACAATCACCAGACATATCTGCTACAACTAGAGCCCATTGCACAATTCTGACTGTATCACTATATTAACGATATTAACATGTGACTCCAAACATATAGTTGTAATGATATCATGTGTTTGCAGATATGGTTACAGTTGAACGAGGACTCGGAAACACCTGTCAGACTTTTTGAAGCGCATGCCACATACACATTATTCACTTAGAAAGCATTTTCAACTGTACCGATGATAATGCATATAAGATTCCAATGTATAACAACCACAGAGGCATAAACGTAGAGAGCCAGACAAGAGACATATATAGATCAGAGCCTAAGTATACGATGTTTTAAGGGCCGTGCCGCCGAAGCGATAAAACACACCTATACATATATATATATATATATATATACAGTCACAGTTATTCTTGTATTGACTGACTAACCGTCCGACTGGCACTCCCCTTTCAAACGCTTTAGCTGATGATTTGTTATACCTTTACAAGCAAGCGAGGCCTCTTCTGTGATTGTCCATCATGGAGAGTGTTCATTCAGTAGTGTCTATAAATACTCATGGGAGAGCAGTATCAACCAATTGCGATTCAAGTAGCGATTACCATCTTTTGTACTCACGTTACAAACCAACCTACTGACAGACATACACGTAACAGATTTTATTAAGAGATGCCGATTATATAATGCCATTCTTCTGTCTGTGCCTGGCCTACACGTACTTTGAACAACACTCTGAACGAGTGAATAAGACACCAACAGGCGCAGACTGACACGGTAAAACAGGCAGGGCTATATTTCCCATCACTAGGAAGTAATTTAACAAATCTACTTAAAGCTCGACAGTTGTTGATGGATTGAATACAACATGGCATTTAAGCACATATGCATATACACATGTAACTCCAAGACCTGCTGGTGAAGCCGGTGTCAGCTGTTCTACGATTTCAAGATGTTTTGTGCACGCGGTGTTTCTTTATATGGTTGGAAAGGTGTTTATTGAATAAAAACACTATGTTTTCTAAACATTCTTGCTTCCTTTTTGTAAGATACACAAATAAAACAATCTCAGTTATTGCTGGTAACGTGTCCCATTAAACGCATGATTCCAGAAATGTCTAAAACACTAATGAACATAACTAGAGGGGTTGTGATAAAACTTAACTGAAACCAGAAGATGACAACTACAGCCGCTCCATCCCATACTATCCTCTAGTTTTGCGGAAGAGTCCAGATTTAAATAATTTCATCTCAAGTCACATTTCCCATCGACAGATAGTTTATGACCAAGACGTAATTTGCATAGATGTATTTGGAGACGAGACATTTCAGTGGGAAATCCATTAACGCCCAGGGGATGCTCATAGATAACGGTTAGTACATGTCTGACCAGCCCCCGCCATCTGTCGGCCAGCTAACGGGATCACACAGCACTGGATCAAACGAACAAATCAGGGAACCTCGTTTTCGCGCTTGCAGCTGTGCTGTAATGTTCTCGTAATGTGATGACGTTCTTCTTGGTCATATATCACAACATTTATTGTCAAGATCACCAACAAATTAACTCCTTGTAAAATTACGTATGTACGATTTGGTCAGCACACGAATACCATGTGGATTGCTGGAGTGATGTCCCCATGTATAATTATGACCGGTGACTCAATAAATAGTATTTACAATTCCCTCAACAATTACATGAAAAATGGAATTCAAAGTTTTCTTGAATCTCATCGAATTCGTAATGTCTCCAAAGGCATAACTTCAAAGTAATATTGAACAAAGGTTTACGATCACTTCCTTTCTTTTTCAATCGCACTGAAAGCCAGAAGCCGACCCAAGGCAATATATTGCATAATGTCAATCCTAAATCACTAAGTCATTCATCGAGGAGTATAAAGAAAGGTTTAGATCAACTCTACAAAAAGCTCTTCAACATGTAATCCCTGATAGGCTGACAGATGTTGTTTACTTTCCCTTTGATGACGGCTGTGTTACAGAACCCAAAGAAAGCAGATAGAGATATTAGCCTGTGGGAAACTCTAGTATACTCGCCCTATTACCACACTGAAAACTACAGCTCGTAGAGAATCAGCATTCTTTATATCTCTAGTAACTACCCTCATCAGTGGGTATGTGGTACCGCGTGCCCTGTTGGCAGCGGTACACACGAGTAAATATACGTTTGTTTATCTGGATGTTCTCATGACTGGTTTGTGGTCAGCGTAACAGGATCATAACAGTGTTCACGCAGAATTCCAGACCAATGCAAATAAAACACTTGTGACTATAGTTAAGGCTGACACAGTAATCACCTGGTCATCAATATATTGATGACACTGTTTCGCTTTACTGTATGCATCAGAAAGTACGTAAAGATCAAATGCTATGAAAACTGGAAAGTCAGTTTCATTTCTTCCTGTCAAATGTTTGTGGGTTTGCCTCAGTGGTATCATCGTACTGTATTTAAGCATTCATGAACGGTCGACCTTTCTATGGTTCGATAACTGTATAGATCCGGAGCTTTCTTTCCTCCCAGACTGACTGTTCAAAGGACGCAGTTATACCTCTGTGGGGATAGTATCGACTTTGGATAATGTATTTCTCTGGTCGCAAAATGGTTGATTCTTGCACTGAGTGGATGCATAATGACATATCACTATCATTGGTTTAAGTTAGAAGTCTGATGTACTGCACTGTACTGGCCTGATGGAAACTGTAAAGGAACGGTATTCATATACGCGTATGCTTGTTTACCAATCCAGTTCCTTTCATTGGAAATAAATATGTTTAAATCAAACTGTGAAGTATAAATCAGTACGTGACTACGCTATGTTCAAGATATAAGTAACCGAGTGCAAACAGTACATGTCGGTCCAACAACATCTTTTTGGAAGTCAAACATTTTGTTGACTGTAATGGAGTGGTTTATAGTTCAATACGTCACGGTGTAACTTCCAACTTCCACGGACCTACCTGGGTGTTAATTTTGTAAGCACACCGTGGCTGAGACAGCAAAAGATGGTAGACCTACGGGGAACGGTACATATGGAGTCTATCTACCCCAAGAAGTAACAAGTATTGGGTGCAAAGACATAACAAGGAAGCGACAAAGCCAAACTCCAGTGTTCAGGAAGATATGGAGATGGCCATAAATCAACCCCCCGCGCGTTCTGGCAAATGGAATACAATTCCACAGAGAGTTACAGAGGTCCTAAAGAAGTAATATTTTAGTTGGCATTCCACCTCATCTCATACAGGTATGATACATGTTACGACAATCCTCTATGATGCCCCTCTGTGCATCAATCACAGACCATCCTACTTACATTACATAACTGTCCAAAAAAACGACTGCCATGATTCGAACAGAAATCAAAAAATACTATGGACAATACTGCATTCAATATTGCAGATAATTCAGTCTTCAGAAGGTATCAAGAAAAGGTTTATTTGAGATCAATACTGATGCAATATGTCAACCATGTCACAGCTACAAGCTGGTATAAAGAACCATACATCACCTGTATAGATCTGATCATAGGTCGTTCTATTTTAAACATAACATATTGAGACAAGCAGGATACAGTCACATGCCTGAATGTGCCTTTGAACTCTCTCAGTGAACACTGCATGCACCTTTCCGTCGCTCTAACGCATCATGGAAAGGAGTGGAATTTACTGAAAATATGAGATTATATCACACGAGTGAAAAAATGTATTCCATTGCCCAATATTTAAATAAGCTCTCGCCTGTTCTTCATATCTATGGAGACCAATCAAGGTGGATTCTGTGAAAGACAAACATTGACACGATTAGCCCGATTCTTTGAAAACACCCAAGTCAAAACAAGTTATTGCACAAGGCCGGTGATCAATGTATATTTGCCTTCACTTTGGCTTCACAGCGTATGCTAATGGTGATAGTGGGTATACACACGCTTAATGCCGAAATGCTATGAATGACATGTTCAGGGATATCAGGCCTATTACGGGAGACTTCGTCTCTTCATCGCCTTTACGAAATACGTTTACCAATATCCAGGACTACAACACCGCGAGTAGCCTAAAGCTCTGCTTCGATCTGGAGGATGAATAATAGAGAAAAACTAAGTAAAGACAAGCCACTCAACAGTTAAGTTTCCTACCGAATGTTTACGTGGTACATGTGATTGAACTGCAAGCAATGTCTAGTCTGTTGCTGAAACAAACACAGCGGATGTGCAGCCTTCCCATTGTAAACCTTAGTATAGTGTAGTTATTATATAGAGAGTGTACGTACTTGGTTGTCATGTAGATGTTTTAAAATAGCTTGATCGTTATCAGAACGGGTTTCCTGTAAAACACGTTTGTTCTATATGTACTTCATCTAATTGCTATTTACTTGGCAAGCTGAACAAAAGTCCTCCAACGTTCATCGTTGATTAACCAGTGTATCATGTCTCAATTCTATTGTGATATCTAGCTTGGACCCATAAGCTACTATTGCTTCAGCAGCAGTCCCGTCTAAGGCATGGCGCTACAAATAGCTCTCCAATCAAATTATACTAATGAGCGACAGAAATTCTGTGCTAGGTTAGTGATAAGAAGATCTAGGTGTGGACGTTCCTCCCGAATGGAAGCCTTGTTGGGGAATGGATTCTGTGTATTTATCTTAACAAAATGCCAAACAGTACCTTGGATTTTCGTGGTTGCACATTATCCAACAGATCATTCTACGACTTCGGCGCATTAACACCAAGGAATTATATCGATTGTCTGCATAAATACTCTTCTACGGTGTAGAAATCATTCAAAACTCATTGTCTGTAATGGATATCCTTGTGTTCAGTTGAATAGAGACCAGCAAGCTGGTACAGTCTAGCCGTAACGTTACTTAGCGGTACGATATACGCGAGGGTGGGATATTTTATATGCACTGTGCACCAAGGAGCGGACACCTGTCACACCAAGGAGCGGACACCTGTCACAGTCAGGTCTGTGTTGTATGCGGATATGGCTATTGAAAAGGTTTTCTCGCTTATATTGTCACGCCGTTCTTGTTCAAAATTTGTTTGATCAGAGTTACCACACATGAGACTTTGCCAATACATTCTTGTTGAAGATAGCTCCAAATTTGACTCATCAGCAAACAAATGAAGTTCAAACGTTTACTTGTACAATAGGGCGCTGTGTTCTAATTTGTTAACAGTTGCTGTGCCTTTGCATGTGTTCGTGAAGGGTGTCGCTACCTTGTAATGTTTGTTACACGTGTTCTTCTATTCACAGATTGTAAGATGGATTAACTAAACACTTGGGCAAACACAGAGGCCAGGGATATTTAATGAATGTATTCATTATGGAATCAGTCTGTCATGTGTTCACACGATTATCACCGATGTGTTGTGAACTTATGAATATAAAAATATGCATAACCACGACGCTCTTACGACATTAACTTGCATCTAACTGCGATATTGATCCGACTGACGCCCACCGTTTGTCAATGTGTTATCTTGACAGCTTTCCTGTACATACCAATTTTCATTGTAAACAAAGAAGCGAACAAAAAAGAGAGGAACAAATTCATGAACTGACAACTTCTTAATTACAATGGATGCAACCTTTCAGTGTAGATGTTAACACCTTTATCAAGTGTATTAACATTTACCATGAAACGTCGCATGTATTGCACCCGAGAAGTTGTCGACACAAAATCTGTTCCTTGCCATCATACCAGCTTAAATGCCACTTAAAGAAATTATGAAAAATACTCAAAATGAACTTTTCTTCTAAAGATTTAATCAATCACACAACATTTAAGTTATGCATGTTTTATTGTATAAGGGATCCTTGGTTGGATTATACCCAGTTGGTGAATGGATATAATAGTGTGCGAGATATAAAGAAGCTCAACCGTTACAACCTATCACACAAGTACTTGCTATTACTTATACTCTATTTATTGAAACACAGAAATCTTAAGGCACACACGAGTGAAATGCAGTGTCTCTAATAGATCCCAGAACGGAAGGTAAGCGCAATAGCACCTGACTAGTGATGCTCTAGAGGACTAAATCTCGTTGATTGTACGTCTGAGGCGCACAATGCAAATTTTGTTGCAGTTCTTCCCCATGTTTTACTGGTGCAGTGACGTTAATTACTTCTCTACATGCCGGGGCATGTCCCGACTCTGCCAGCACGGTAAGATCATTAGCTGGAGGTAGTCCGACATGCAGCGTCATAAACACTATATCAGGTGAACGTGCTGCGGAAATTTGCCGCTACCACTTTTGATCTTCAGACTCGATTTTAACTAACGGTTATTTCAAAAAGTAAGTACTTGTCAACATCTAGATGATGCGTCCATGGCCGAGAATATACTTTCTGGAATGTCAGTGTAGAGAGCTGACATACACTGTTGATTCTTCCCCAAACACATCTTCAAGTAATTCGTTAAACATCGTGTTTTCAATAGTGCAGGGTTTCTTGAAAAAGTGGAGTTTTTTAACGTACTCGAACAAATTGACACCTCTTTATTCATGCCCGAACAGTGACAAACTGAAAACAAGAGATAACTGCGGCAAAAGAATCTTGCATTTGGAGGATATATATATTCTTATGCATGGGAAATGCTTGCCTCATATGAGTCATCTTCCTCGGCAGTCAGCGGTGCAAGACCTCAAATATTCTTTAGCGTCAAGACTCCGACGCTAACACCATAGGAGCCCCACAATGATCTTAAAGAATGTACTAATATCTTGTACCGTTCTTTTTTTTTTCTCCAGACGAAACCTCATTTTTCACTTGAAACCTGGTTGTGTCGTCAGTGCTCTCCTCCAGCACCATACACGAGTAATCACTGCTGAGTCCGCCGTCTCTAGGAAACCTCGGCTAAACTCCCATAGCACCGCTTATCAGATCAGTGGTACTCGTTTAGTTAAACACAATGGCCAGTGCACAACAGAGCTAAACACAATAAATCCTTTAGCATTAGGATGTCAGATGGGAGTTCGAGAGGGTGTCGCCAGTCGCACAAATTGGTAAACTGCAGTAAGGCTAGATATCACTATGGTCCTGTGACGTGAACATAAAGCTTTCAATTATCCGCTGCCACGGTTATACCCACTCTGTTTACCGTGAACTATTTGTGTTTTCAGTTGTAGATTTTGTCTCCATTACCTAGATGAGTTCCATCAACACAAGAGGATGTGAGCCCAGTCAGTGATAACTTAGATCAACAGTGGATTCCGGAATTAAGAAACAATGAATGTTTATAGACCCTGCGCAAAAGGGACATCCTATCCACCTATACAAGCTCATGCCGACAGGGTAGTGTTTGGTTTTTCTAGAAATTCCTGAGGAAAACAATACTTGGAGAAAATTTTCCTCGTCCCTCTATGCGAAAAAACCCAAACCACAGTTTTGTTACCATTATGTTTACATCGTTTACAATATCGCTCACGCATGTGTGTTTGAATATAGCTTGTTCTTTCTCAAAGTCTTAACACAAGACATTGTTATGCTTTTAATAAATTCCCAAGTTAACGATCTGTAATAGATGGGTACTTGCCCATACACGTGTCTGCCTTCTTCACGACTGTAGGATCGGGTAAACTGTGTACGTTGCTGATGGGACCAAAAGGGCTAGTTGAAGAACACAGTTTTCTGTGTTGATACCATTGTTTGATCTGGTGGTGAGAGAGCATTGTGAAGTTAGAGTTTGTTGTAACGAATATCTTCAAACATTGTTGTTTCCTGCTCCTTGTTTCTTGTCTATCGTAACTTGTTCACGATACAGACATTACCTGATATACACAGACTTTCTCCAGCCATGTATATCTGTAGCTGAAATTCCTGTATAAAACAATCAGGCAATATACGTTGGAATCGGTTTTGTAATTGTATGATGCAATCAGTAACGGTCATTTAGCCATGAATTACACAAATCGTAACATAAATATACTGATACACAAGATAACAGAGCCTGAAGCTGCACCGCTACAATGATGACTGCTTGGTTAGGGTGGATGCAGATTCTTAATTATATCTGGCTTATGTGTTTAATCACCTTAATTCAATCATAACGATATATATCGGTGAAAGGCAGCAATTATTGGAATGGCTTGTATTTATTTGTACAGACAGGTATGTGTATATTTGTTCAACGTAATATGATTTTAGAACCTTCGGCAGCAGTCGCAAATTGTATAAGAGAACACGGAACTATATAGTTTTCAAATGGACCGTTCCTGGCGAAACTGAACAACTTTGACAAATTGTATGTGATTTACACGCTCACTCACAGCGTAGGGCAAAACACTATAGCCACTGGCAGTGAAACAAAATAAATTACACTTTCCGTCTTACAGCATTATCACATTGCGCTGTATTATACAGTTTAAAGTGACAAGACGATGATCATCATATATTATCCCTATTCTTGCACAAGAAGATCTCTTTAGCCTTGAATAGGCGTTTAGAATAAGTGCAGAATGCAAGTGCCAAGGAAGGCCGTTTTACATGATCTCATCGTTAGATCGAGGGTTTTATTTGGGCGACCTTGCAGAAAAGTCATATACTTGGTGAACATATAATATGTTAACAAACAATCATTGACGTCAAGGATAATCTCCAAGAGAAACGAACATTTCAAATGTCACCATTTGCTCACGAAGTAGTCAACAAACCAACTAATCCCAAATTCACAATTACACACTCCTATGGTCATTTTGTGAGTTTGTGATACCCCAGACAGGATATGAACGCTGACGTATAATGATGATGTACATGTGACAAACTGAACATCATAGTTTAGTTTTCTGTTCATAGATTGAACTGTTTTTGTGCAAAGAACACTCCCTTCGTTACGCCGGGTATCAATTAATTGATTCCTGGAGACGTTTCGGAGTTGCGTTGCATCAGGTGCCATCTGCAGTAACTACATCGACATTCAATGTTGCAGATATCACAGCACGACCATGGCTAATCTGCGATCACAAGGCTGCAGATTACCATACACCAACATAACAACCTTATACGATGAATATATACTTCTCATCAAACGTTTAGACTCACTAGTGTAAATGTAACCACTTAGTTAAGTCAGTTGTTCTAAAGTAGATTTTGCTAAATATTCCATAATGTTTAAAGGTACTGTTTACACATGAACTGATTGATGTATTGTAAAACAAATTCGTAACGTTGAAAAGATTATATTGTCATGAGTTCAATAAATGATGAAACTCAGTGAAAAATGGCAAATATTTAACAAAACTTCACACCAAAACGCAGCTGTTCACATGCACGATATTTGCACATTGATCATCGTGCAATTCACTTGCATAAGGTTTGCAGTCGGTTCCCCGAAGTTAGTGGAGAAATTCATCTTCAATGTAACCTCATATTATACACAACATATAGTGAGTGCTTTAAGCGAGTCTAAACTTTTGACATAACGGTCGCGCCTCTTACAATGCCCTTGCCATGGTTTATCGCAAACACATACCACTAATTACGGAATATGTAATGTGTGATCTGATATCTTGCAGGTCGTTCCATGTCACATACGTTTTCCCATAAAATGGCATGAAATATTTGCCAGTCCGTATAATAAAGTATACATGTATAATCATCTGTCACGTGACCCGAAGCCAGAGACGCAATAACTTGTACATCTCGCGTTACAAACTCCCTGCTCCCTTCTCTACATTATTAAAGAGTGATATTGGTTTCATGTCAGACAGGGGTATTAATTACATATGAGTGTCATAACTGCATATTTTATGACTGAGAGAGAACAAAGTGTCAGGGCTCAATTCAGTTATTCAAGTCGCGGTGTGCCACGAGAAGGAAGAATAACATGCGCATTCATTTAGCCATCCATCAGGCAAATGCGAGCATCGCATCAACTGTACACGGCGCAGTACTATATATCAACCGCATCTAGACACTGGCTCACAGCTGTGAGGTAGCTTGTTTTTGTGAATGTATAATAGAAGGAGAGGAGACTGAATATCACGGCATTCAACACAGTGAATCATGAAGGCAACTACTATCACTGGCCCCACAGGCAGTATGACCTGGGACATCTGATGTAGTCATTAACACGTGGAGGTCAGCTAGGAGGTCCTGTAGACCAATCTCAGTGGACCTTTCTATTTCATCAATGATCACTAAAGTATCATACTAATTTACATCAAATACAGGATAACTTATCTTCACTATCCCATCCTCGTAAGTGGGTGGAAGCGAAGCAAGATTTAGTTGGCTCATTTTGAATGAGCTTGAGTGCCTCTTATGTTTTGTGTAAGTTGCTTGTCAGCTAGAAGAGCCGAGCCACTTTAGTCGTGTCAGGGACGATCAGCAGAGATAAGTTGCGAAATGTTTACATCACCTCGTAGTTACTGGTACCACCTAACTGAAGGTATGGTGATTAACGGCGATGGATGGAGAACATGGAACAAGCGATTTATAAGTTGTCTGAATATGGATCATCTGGAACCTCATCTCTGTGCCTCGAAGATATTCAAAACCTTTCATTTATGCCTAATTCTGTTTGATCTATCAGGCTTGTCAATACACATATTGATGGTAACTGTAACTGTCAATTGAAACTATATGATATACATTGTGGCATGCCATTTGAATGCTTTCCTTTTAATATATTTGAGCGAATGTGCAGTAGTGCATGGTAGCTGTATGTATTGTCGAGATGTAAACAGCAGTGCATGGTAGCTGTATGTGTTATCGAGATGTATACAGTAGTGCATGGTAGCTGTATGTATTGTCNAGATGTATACAGTAGTGCATGGTAGCTGTATGTATTGTCGAGATGTATACAGTAGTGCATGGTAGCTGTATGT
>VKKT01000022.1:262241-272743 GCA_008038995.1 Haliotis laevigata
ATACAGTAATGCATGGTAGCTGTATATATTATCGAGATGTATACAACAGATTCAATGTTGGAAACTAAATATGTTGAAAAAAGAAATACACAAAACGTTATTTCCCTTATTAGGTTTGTTGTCAAATTGATAACGGTACCTATGGAGAAAGCCTCGAGTTACACTGGAAGCCATTATTAACCTTATAACATTCGAAGGGGGAGGTTTGAGTAACTGTTGTATTGGTTGAATAGTATTAATAACCTAAATGGCTGAATTCAGGAATCAATGATTCTTGATACATTTTTTCTTTTGAAAACTCTAAATTTCGAATGTACACCCTGATATTGTCCGTTGTTTTGTGTGTAAAATCCACTTGGGTAATTATGTGACACAATTTAGAAAGAACTATATCAAAGTGTCAGGCAATATCAATTAAGTAAAGTTGGCGATTGTAATGACCTACTGACTGGGTTTGTGTGAGAAGCGGGTTCAAAATAATTGCTGTAGTGCGACCATGGGAAACATGATATTGTGGTCTGGCGTAAATGCACTGATATCAGTGAACCACATATGTAACGAGTGTGTTTTGTGCCATTGGGTTAATATCAAATATATATATATACTGGTATGAAACGAACCTGAAAACAATTATCATGTTGAAAAATAAGATAAAACTGACTTTCTGTGTCTCTTATATTTGGCACACAATACTGCAAATAAAGTTTGAACGGAAAAGAAAGTCTCAGCTATAAAACCGGGAGAATGTTCTTCACAGTGTTCATCATTAAACTGCTGGTCCATCTGCTGAAACTAACATCGAGCGAGGCATCAACTCCAGGTCAGGTCAAATGAGGCAATCGTTCAGGTCTACACACGAATGCGCTCAGAATAACTCTATATGCTAGTCATCAATGAACTATCATTTGTCTTCCTTTATAGAAACATTTTTCAACAAAGCAGTTTGGAACATCCATCACGTTGGAAGTTAAAAGTGAGAATATATGATCAATCACGGACAAGAGTGCACTGTCATTACAACGAATGAAGAGAAGGTGTTGGAGTATTGTCGCTATTAATGTGCTTTGAAGAACAATTTACTTTTTAAACGTTACCCTGAACCTTCGGCGTTATAAATATTATCAACTGATCTTGGACTAACACACATTGAGACGAAATGTATTTGTTTGTAATGATTTAACTAAGTACAACAACAAATACTCATCAGTGCAGCATCTGAATATAATGTATACGCCTTGTCATGCACATGAGACGACTGGGTCCACACTTGTCGTATTAACTTACAGTTCGTTATTTTGAACATGATTTATGAAAGTGAGAAAACGACAAATCAAAGATCAAGGATAAACTGGCCTCAATCATACTTTGTATGCAGTATCTTGGGGCAACATCTTAACTACTAGACACGTTAAATCTGTGGTACCCAGCACATAAAATTGAAAATTTAATATTGAAGAATAATTCTAGTTTGTACAATAATGAGATTCAAGATTAGGTATAACTCATAAAATTGTGTTCACGAAGCTATCACGGTGTTCTTTAATGTTTAACTGCATGGAGTCATATGTCAACATGATCTGTTTTCCAATCTCATCAAAAGACGAAATTGGATACCAGGGATGAAATTGTGAAATATGTGATTACTCATCTGCTGGTGGAGCTGTGGTAATTATTAAAAGGGTAGTTTATCGATTTGAACTATGCTATTTGTAATTCTTATTAATCTGTTTTCGACCAATCAAAGAAGTTAATGAAATTTGTGCTGAATTCATCATGCAAGTCACGTGTCCAGAAGCTGTTGAGCACATGGCACATTCAAACAATAAGTTCAGTTTTACAACCTGGAACTTTCACAATCCAACATGACAAACGTACAGAACGCACATCCTACAGTGATACCCAGGGCATTGATATAGGTATTCACAGAGGTATACAAAATCAAACAAAAGTGTCATTTCAGGTTTCCTATGAAAGCAAGAAATTCGGGCTTTTCTCACTGGACTGAGTGAGTTTAGTATTACGCCGCACTCAGCAATATGCCAGCTATATGGCGGCGGTCTGTAAATAATCAAGTCTGGACCACACAATCCAGTGATTAACAGCATGGGCATCGATCTGTGCATTTTTTGAACCGATGCCATGAGTCAACCAAGCCAGCGAGCCTGACCACCCGATCCCGTTAGTCGCCTYTTAGGACAAACATGGGTTACTGAAGGTTCATTCTAACCCGGACATTCACGGGTGTTTCCTCACTGGAACGATTTTGGAGAAACGCATTTTAGGTAGGTATCCCCACATGCACTAACACTGCCCCTTTCTTGCAGATCTTATAGTTTACGTATAAGCTGAATTTCTGCTAGGATGTTCAAAAATCAATAATAGAAGAATTCCGAAAAAGTCTACCTTAGGCTTTAGACATACAGGTTATCTGATATCGTTTAATGAATGTCCGATGACCAATTCCTCTAATTTACCCACGTAAGGAAACCAGACACAGCCGCATCTGTTTCATATTTAGTTTTACGCATGAAGATTCAGAGCGACAGAAATCGCTCCACAAGAGTGTGTGACATAAGTGGAATGACCTCAACTGCCCAATAGTTCCCTTCATAGCAATATTCAAACAGCTTCCGCTTTTGGTGTTTACACTTCAGAAGTTTTAGCATTTTCCTTTCACTAATGTTTCAAAGAGCGTCAAATCGTCTTGGATTGAACATTCACGGTCTCAATCTCGCCTTCAAGAGGTTGTTGCAGACATGTAGAGGCCATTACCAAATTTGACAGATCAGTGACAAAGACATGTGATTCAATTCCCTATTTTGACTTAACTAAATGTTTCTGTGATTTTTACAGATTGGCGATTGACCTGGTATTGTAAGGTTTAAGATGGGTGCTACCAAATGGAAAGGACACGCTCACCTTTCGCGAACACCTGGTATCACCACTATTTGACTCCTGACACAGTCTTGCTCAAAAGCTGGTTGATCAATGTCACAACATTTAAAGCATCCGTGATAGTTGGAACCTGTAACACTTCAACCAGCTTGATGGCATATACTATTACTGTCTACGGCGGCCCATACGCAAGCCGATGAGAAACAACAGGGTACAGGTCTGAGTATAACTACATGCCTTGTTCGTCACCACTCACAACATTATTGCGATTAGGCGTTAAGGGTCTAAACAAGGATTGGTTGGCTCAGAAATAGTATACTGTATGTCAGTTTGGTTTCCACGTGCATGTCTGTGGACACTAGTCCGCCGGACCAGTACCATGACATAATATTTTCTCATCTGTCGGTGTCTATATGTCAAGTTGGATTAACCTTGGATTTTTGACTAATGATAACAAAAACCATCATGGTTAACAGTTGTGGTATAGAGTGAGTGAGTGAGTGAGTTTAGTTTTATGCCAGCAATATTCCAGATATATGGCGGCGATCTGTAAATAATCGAGTCTTGACCGGAAAATCCAGTGATCAAAAGCATGGGCATCGATCTACGCAGTTGGGAACCGATGACATGTGTCAACCAAGTCAGCAAGCCTGACCACCCGATCCCATTAGTCGCCTCTTACGACAAGCATGGGTTACTTGAATGCTCATTCTAACCCGGACCTTCATAGGTTGTGGAATAAAGAGAATTTATAATATAATACTGAACATAATTATGTAAATATGAACATTTCTGGTTGCTGCCACAGATGGAAGTGGTGTAGATGTCGTTTAACAACCATCTAGGATGAACGTGCAGCTGGAGAAGACACCATGACAGCATGTTTATAGTCTCTACCTGCAACTTCACTCCACACGTGTACACTACAGTTCACGATTAAACAAGCCTGGTTTTATTTTCGTTGGAGATGGAAAGAACACAGTGTGGTAAACACTTTTTTCCGTGTAAACATATTTCACATATTTTGAAGGCTTCTTGAGGTAAAGGTAGGTTCAATGATAGGTTCATTGAATACATGTGAGACTAACTGTGTGCTCCATGGGTCCGCCATGGCGTAGTAACACGATTAGCAGACGGTCTATGAATAATAAACACACGGTAGCCCTCATTGTGCTTGCTCCCCAGGCCCTGGCTCGTTAGGATATGATATGATTCAGGTACCGTTAGACAGCGTACATTGCCTTTTGAAGTTGACGAAATCCAGTGAGTGGCTTTTTTGTTGATGATATCACAAAGTGCACACACATGTTTACGAGATCTGTGACGGACTGAGCATACATACCCGTCTTAAAGTGGCACTTCACCCAATGACTACCGAGCTGGAGCCTGGTATTTTGACTCAATCTGGCCTACATGCAAACAGGTGTGTGCTGTTTGGTAGACGACCATGCGTGTTCTTATTCAACATGACTGATAAATGAAAAGGCAAAACACACATTGGGCTATCACGCCATTTTGCTTAAGTTCAGTGTTTTGTCTCAAACTTTTGTAACGTGTGAACATCAAGGCGATAGACATGTATGTACGCAAGACGAGATACAAAACTGTTGATGAAATGTAGCTTCACTTTGTGTAGATCTGAAAAGAGTAAACATTCACAAATTTACTTCCACGAGTAAATTCTCAATATAAAAATTACACATTCAGGCCTGACATGGAGACCGTTAAATGATCTTATACTTGCCGCGTGCCGCGTGCTTGTTTAAGAAAATCTCGGAAAATATATGACTGCTTTCCCATTTACCCGCATCGCTAAAAATACCCATGGAAAGACAGTTATAACCGATGGTGTGAAAACGCGTATCATGGTTTACGGACCATTTTCAACTCTCATAGTAACGATCAAATAAAAGCGGGAATCTTTCGAAAGATGCGAACATAAAACGTCAGTGAATTCAAAAGTAAAACCCAGCCTTGAGTATTCAGGGAAATAGATTCCATATAGTATCAAAACAGCTGTGAAAATCAGTGCACTGAAAATCAGTGATGACACGAGGTGTTCGCGAAAAGGGAAAGCATTTCCTGCCATACCGGGAGAACCCAAATCCTGGGACCCAGTTCTTATAGTACAGATAATACCGTGGCTGGCTTATAGAACATATATAACAGGCACCACATTCCAATGTCTGGGAGCATATCAATCTTGTACGTCAACTGCAGTGGAACCTAGTTAAACTTCTGAAAAGATTCAATAATACATTTTGACGGCATAATCTTATTTAGTCTGTTAAGTGTCTGTCGCCCTTGAAAGTGGGTTCGATTGACAGAGAATAACCTCCAGCTGTCACAGAGTAAGCAACTGAAGACACATTGTGTTGGGATGTCTGTGAGCATATCTGTCTTGTACGTCAACTGCAGTGGAACCTAGTTAGACTTCTGAAAAGATTCAATAATACATTTTGACGGCATAATCTTATTTAGTCTGTAAAGTGTCTGTTGCCCTTGAAAGTGGGTTCGATTGACAGAGAACAACCTCCAGCTGTCACAGAGTAAGCAACTGAAGACACATTGTGTTGGGATGTCGGTCTAAAACAACTTCCAATCACTCAGTTGAGCTGTGGAGGTGTTGTTGAATTCTGTGGCCTCCAACAATTCATTTGTCTGTGTCTGTCAGGAGCTCCTACAAACGACTTTCTCACCGATCATGTCAATAGACATGATAGCTGCTTCACTTGACCGTCTGACAACCTCGAGATTGGCCCTCAATGAGTAGAACGACATACGGGTTTTTTGGTGCTCCAACTGTAAAACCAGTTTACATATTAACGCCTGGAGGCTGCTGATGTGTGTGGATCGTCTGAAGCCTAGTGGAGAGCAGGATGGAAACTGGTATGTTACTGTCGCCGCACCAAAACGTCTCAGGTTGGAGCTGTGTTTGATAAAATACCGTATGACACCCGGGTGATGCTTGTCCTATCCATAGCGATCACCCAGGGGCGTTATGGCTACATGATAGAAGGTAATAAAAAACACGATCATGAAAGTTTAAACAGATTTCCCTCATGATAGTGCATGCATATATACTGCCATCGATTCACTCAGTGCAAGAAACACATGAACATTGTCTTGTACCCAGAACTGACAAAGAAGCTCATTTTCTGCTTTTGCATAATTAAATCTAGGGTTCAAAATGTAGCATATGGAGGATTAGTATACATACGTGTTTTGCATAACTATACCACACTGAAACTATGACACTGCCAGGCATAAGGGAAAACGTCATTTATCATCAACGATGTTTTTGGCACGAAACGTGGCGGCCATGTTTATACAGCTCTATTTTCAAAGGTCCAAGACAATTTGTCAAATATCAAAGTAAAATATATCGATGATACGTTATCGGTTTAATAACTGTACATCTGCAATAACCTTTCACTAATTTACCATCTGGACTAGGGATGCAAGAGACCAATGAGACAGCCAGTTTCAAATCACGATCCATGCATTAATATATGAGTGACAAAAAGTCCACAAAAGGGAAGAGTGATGACTTCAACTTTCCAATGGTTAACGTTCGTTTCATGTGGAGCAATATCCCGACACATCCAGCTCACATTTCACAACGTTTGAGGTGAAATCAAGCATTCTCTTTCTGCCACGATTTCAAAGCGTGTCATACGACTATTGATCAAAGCCTGTTTGATTAAGGTGACAGCACTGTGTGCCTCAATTAAGTATTCAAAAAGTCTATTTCAGACATGCGGAGAACATACCAAAATGTCCCTCATCACTGTTATGGTGATGACCCTATTTTGACAGGTAATTAATGTTTCCTTGTTTCAGGTGCCTGACCTTTGCAGTGAGTGACTGGATCAAGATGGGTACGCTGACCTTTTCGTGGACATTTATTTCTATTTTTGAGCATATTGATCGCCAATAATCATAAGCCACAATAAATACAACTGAAATTTCCAGTGGTACTTGTATATAGTAGCAAGGTCGTACACGCACAAGTGTTTCCGTATATTTTCTAGGACTCACCTGATATCATACATGAATGCGGATTTCTTCAAAAAAAATTCGACGAACAAACTAAATATAACCTGAGAATGACCACTAGCAAGAACATTACATTTTTGCAAAATCTTCGGACTCTGTAAGGCATGTCTATCTGAGTGAGTGAGTCAAATCCGCAATATTTCAGCCATATCGTGACTAAAACAAATTCTATATTCATGATAAATACACATAATCTATAAAACCCTGTCAACGAAGAACAGTGAAATGACTAGAATGTCACAAAATGTGTTCAAACTAGCTAGCATATATCTTTAAATGTAGACAACTAGTTTGGACAATACAATGTAAAAATGGGCTATTTATCGCCAACAACTTACACGTATATCTGAACATGACATCACAAGTGACAAAATACTTGGTGACAAACCTACGAGTCTGTCGGATACACTGACAAGTCACAAGTCACATAACAGTGTCAGCCTGATGTTCTACCTCAATGTTAGAACATAATAAACGGTCTCCTGACACACATGAGTACACACAGTAAGTATCTCTAGCAAAGGACGCTATGTGTAAGTATGTGCAAGCAAGATTAATAAGTGTAATATGTGTAGGGAGTATATTTGAGACATTAAGTACAATATGTTCATTGTAACTGCTCCTGCAACTTCAGGACTTTGGAAACATCATTTGCAGAGTGACTGGGGTTATCATGACACCCAGATTATAGTTGGATGAAAGCCTCAAGTGGCCTTTGAAAACCACTACGGTGAATAGTGTGGATTTCAAACAATTGTTTTTAATTGATATCATTGTGAAAGGTTTATAAAAAAGAAATCAGATCAATACAAGTGGAATTTCAACCAGATGACAATTTGAATAACACAATAAATAAATAAAGACATTATTTAATTTCCAAGTTGATCAAGTTTAAAAATATATATTTCAATTCTCCTACATGCTATAGAGTCATGTGTCCTCGTAAATGGTTTCGAAAGCTCTCTTTTCAAGATTACGAGAGGATGCAGACAAGGGAATCCAGTCTCGCCATATATTTTCATCATATGTGTAGAAATCTAAGCAATTGTGATAAGAAAAGATAAGAAGATAAAGGGTATTAAGGGCAAGAAGGATAGAATTAAGAGAAAGGTTACTAGTCAAAAGTATTATAAAATCAAAAAAAACTTGCATTGATTAAAAGACTGTTGTTTGACAATTCTACATGCATAGAGAATGCTTCAATGTGTATTCCAAATATTCAGAGAATATGGCTTGCTGATGGTGTTTATATTAACAAATGTAATACACCCAATTGTTTCAAATAGATTCTGGAGGGATGTTGTGGAGGCATGATCTGACTATCTACCAATTTGTTATCAGAATGAAATTAATAGTAAAGAGGTCCTAAATCTGGCACAATTACTCTGGCACAATAACAATATTTTGATCGGCGGCAGAACAATCCATTATAGGAACTTTGAAGAAAGGGGAATAACCTACTTAAGAAACATAGTAAATGACGACGGTAATATACTGTCTTTGGAAGAACTGAATCATGAATATGAAATAGATGTTTATTTTCTTACATACCAAGGACATCAGTGAGTGAGTGAGTGAGTTAATATTTAACGTCACATCGGCAATATTTCAGCCATATCGTAATGAGAACATTTTACATTGAATATGTGTGTATTTTAAAACCTGTCATCGAAGGACAGCAAAGCAACTAGAATATCACAATTAGATTTAAAACTAGTGTGGAAGGTTAAAACTAATAGCACTATTAGGACACCACAAGATAAAAACAGACAATAGATACCAAGGACATCAAAGAGAAATCATCGAATATATATAAAAGCAAAATTTCACTTTTAAACATGTGGAAAACATATTTGCCTGTCCTAGTATACATTTTTATAAAAACTATGTCGATTGTTTTAAAACAAATGGCCAATTAAAATGGGAAGAAATATTGGATAGAGACTTCCAACAGAAGGAATGGAAAATATGAATTAGATGGCTAGTCGATGTACTCAAAGCGTAAATCAAAAACGGTTTCAGTACAAGATAACTCAGAATATTTTGACAACTAATAATTAGGGCTGTGAAATATTACGGGTAAACCGGTATATACCGGTACAGTATATCGCGATACGATTATCGCGATATGGTTCAGATTCTACAATATATTGGGTCATCCAGAGTTAGCTCCCTTTGCATTATCTGCCCTTGGTTTCCAAAGCAAAACAATGTGCTCTAAAAGTGCCAAATATACTTTTATTTCTGTTGGTTTCATGTAACATTTTACAAGTGGGAGTATCTTTGTAAGTGGCTCTAAAAGTGCCAAATACTCTACCAAATGCTTTACATTTTGTTGGTTTGAATGGTTTTATATGTGACATTTTGAAGGAATTAAGGGGATGTTGATAATTTATGGCTTTGGGGGATGATAACGATTTTTATGGAGAAGCATGTACAATGTGAATGAACCCTCTCCTAAATTTATGTACAAAATAAGTGACACGCCCCCCAGCAAGTCATTTACAAAGTCAATGACCCTCCTTCCCCTTCACATAATTTCTTAGCATAATTTTAAACATATTGTTGTATACAAACTAGCTGACCCCCCTTCCCTAGTACGTGTGTACAAAAATGCTGACTCCCCCCTCCCTTCCAGCTCCCCAGGACAAAATGGGTGACAAAAGTAAGGTTGAAATAAACTTCTGCTTTGAGTGAAGATAAACCATTTAAAGTCACAATTTTTCAACTATTTAAACAAGAAACAACTGTTGTAGAGTGTTTAAAATTGTAAAAGAATCATGCCTATGATTTCAGTCTATTAAAAAATTATCTGCTGATATGCATTAGTGAAAACAAGAAAAACTTGTCTTTGATATTGTGAAGTGTTTTGGAACATCTAAAATTATCTTTGTTTATATTTTTGCTTGCAAAGTAACTCTTTTCCATTTTCTGTTTACACATAGCAATATCAATCGCAATATTCAAGCAGTATTTGCATCCATTTCACGTGTAAAATGATTCTATAGGGTACAAAGAGACTTTAATGCATAATGTGATACACATGTACGAGAAATATGCCACGATTAACAGCTGAAGACAGAGAAAGAGCCATTGTGATGGTGCAGATGGGGTCGACATACAATGCTGTTGCCAACGCCGTATCACGGTTATAAGGCTTATTCAGCGCTACAGAGAGACTGGGGTCACCGTGGACAGACCAAGAATTACTCAAAAACTATCAAACACACGTGACGTGGACGTCCACGCATCACAACGCAAGCTGAAGACAGGTACCTCCGCAATTAAGGAAGGAGGGTAACGTTTCTTTTGGCGTTTAGTGTATGTTATCAATTTATCAAAAAGGTCTAAGTCTTTCTAAAGATCTAAGTCTTTCTAACTGTATAATAACATACTAGTCAAGGATGTTAGTTACTGGAGTCACATGAGATGTTTAAGCTCAAGTCGTTCACCTAAATCTTGTTTTTGTTTCATTTTGCAATAGTTTATATTGGAGTTGAATCTGATTTTATCACTGACATACAGTAACCATAATTGCAAGCTGTATT
>VKKT01000022.1:318766-329935 GCA_008038995.1 Haliotis laevigata
TGTGATATTTTGTTAGATCATGATTGTGACATTTAGGTGGATCATGATGGTGACATTTAGTTAGATCAAGGCTGTGATATTTAGTTTGACCAAGACTGTGATATTTAGTTAGACCAAGACTGTGATATTTAGTTAGATCATTATTGTGATATTTAGTTAGATCAAGGCTGTGATATTTAGTTTGACCAAGACTGTGATATTTAGTTAGATCAAGACTGTGATATTTAGCTGGACCAAGACTGTGATATTTTGTTAGATCATGATTGTGACATTTAGGTGGATCATGATGGTGACATTTAGTTGTGACAAACAACACGAATAAAGCTGGTGATGAGAGATATATCAACTTCCAAGCATTGTGCAGCTGTATGCATGTCATGTTCATGCTCCTTCTACTCTTTCATCAAACAGAGCAGTCACTTCCTTCCACACCAGGGGAGGAGTTAAGTACCGCCATTTTCATCAATAGCTCCTTTGTAATTTATTCAGGACGTTTGAAAATAAAACGCCCCGCTAATACATTTGTTATGGTGTGACATTTAAACAGACCGACTTTTTGTATCAAAGATAAAAGACACATGATGGAGAACCATTCATTCGATACTTTGACTGATTGGTTGGTTTTCCGTGCAAGCCATCTCCAGATCTGAGACTTGAAAGGATCAAAGTTGAGCCCAAGGAACTGATATTGCGCTTCAATTGGTTAGTCTGATTGATTTGTTTGATAGTGTTAAAGACCAAAGTCAGTGGCAAGGTGATCGTCCCCAGGTGTCTAGAGCGTGGACCTGGCCACCATGGTGTCTCAGCTCGGGTCAGATAGGGTGGTTATTTCCGGGTAGGAGTTATCCCCAGAGATACCAGACACCGAGTGAAATCTTTGATTCGTGACTCTGTAAGAAGAGGTTGTGCAACCTGCTGTCAAATACTGTAAATGTTTTTATTTCCACATGATTTGGCACTTCTTCCAGGAAGGGTTAATGAAAAGCTTGACATGAACATCAACAGAAACTCAACCATCATATCGCATCATGCTGCCATCATTTGTGTTTATAGGAAAAATATTACCCAGTGAATGAATTCTTACGATGTCTTATGTATTTCCTATTGCAGAAAAGTACATGTCTTCTGAAATGTTATGTATATTTGGCATGCAGTAATCATCTGCAGCCTGAACTATCGATCCCGTGTAATAAGCTGCACGCGTTTGCCGTCCCCTCTGGTGGAATCATTTCCCGAAATACCGGGATTGAAAGCATGAGGCACTGCATGAAGGCAACAGTGACTGCAGGGTGCAGGTTTAATATGCAACAGATGTCCCTTGATAATAAAAGTTCTTATACATAAATTCACCGAACGTCGATAGTTTACGTAGATTTGTTGCGCGGAACACTCAAAGAGTCAGAAAATCTATAAATTGAAGGACATGATTTATTATGCTTCTTCAATTGTTTGTCCTTGAATAAGAGATGATGACGTCACATAAAAGCACGAATAACAATATGAATGCTGTTTTCCGGTGTGTCTTGTTTCACGTGATACACATCATGTCAGATGCAGTTATTGTCTACACGCCATGTGACACCATGTTCTTTTCATGTCACTGTGTATATTGCCTTGGACAGGTGTCTAACACGACAACTGAAAATCTCGTCAGTGGACGACCGAAACAAAATACGAATCAAACTCATATTTTATTCACAGTTTATCCATGTTGAATGCAGACGTTTTCACATTTGAACTGAGATTGAAAAACAATTGTCAGAAAAAATAGATTTGCACTCATTGAAAATGAAGAAATCCGGGGCTCAGAATACAATCTAGATACGTTTCTAACCAGCAAACGCCTTGCCCCTAGTTTCCGATAGTAAAGCGGGTCAATCTTGCTGCATCAGACAGCGGCCTTCAGGGTGTACAATAGCGGTCACCACATTTCCCGAAACGAGCAAATAACAACGCTAATATCTAACCTTCCATTAAGAAGTCTTCGCGTAAAGGTTGCGTAACGGCACATATCAAAGACAAATCAAACAGCATAAAGTCTTGTGAGATCTTACTGAAACACAATCATCGGGTCGGGGATGCAAATTGGTTGGACGTGAACCTGTTCCTGTATGCTGAACATGAAAGACGAGAGTGGGCCGGCAGATGGCACAAGCTGTCTGTGCTTATATAGGGATGCCTTGCTTCATCCAAGGGAACGCGGGTATAATGAAGACGGCGGCAACCGCAGGAGTTCCTTCTTCCAGTCCAATGATTTGAGAGCCCGAGAAATCCACATGGGTTGTATGAGGCGGATTCGTGGTATCGGTGACGAACACTCATCAAGAGTCGTAATCCATCTGTAATGTAAGGATGTGTTGATAAGACGAAAGTAATAGATTCGGTTTCTACTCAGCACCTGAAAGAGTATTGTGATAAAAAAGAAAACGGTTTGTGATTACCCTGTCTCTTATCTTGCTACTGATATCAAGCGGTTGTGTTCTGATTGTACACCTGATTACAACCATGGATGTGTCAGGAAGCTCATTCCCAGGGGGATATACACAAATAGGCATGCTTAAATAAAATTAAAAAAACCCCAGAAATTCAAAGTCTTTCAATGGCATTTAAACTGACTGACTGACTGACTGACTGACTGAGTTTAGTTTTCGCCGCTTTTAGCAATATTAGAGCAATATCACGGCGGGGGACACCAGAAATAGGCTTAACACATTGTGCCCATATGTGGGGAATCGAACCCGGGTTTTCGGCGTGACGAGCCAACGCTTTAACCACTAGGCTACCCCACCGCCCCAATGGCATTTAGAAGTGATAAACATTAAGGAAGAGAAAGTTTATGGATGTCATCTTCTCTATTACGAGGAGCACAACGTTTCGGAGTATATCCTAGACTAATGCTTCGTCTCTAAATATATATCATTTTGATTGTAACAAACAAGCCCATTTAAATTGAAATGGAGCCCCAGGGAGATAAGAGATTCAGAACCTGTGGAAATCTAGACTTGCTTTGTTTAGGGCTTTAGCACTGCAGAGAAGACTTGGTAGTAGGGAAAATATTGTGGTTCAGGAACTGTGAGACAGACTAAGTATATCCTTACTCCTTCATCAGGTGAATGAATGGCATGAAACAGATGCATTTATATGGTATCTGTCTCATACCATTCATTCACCTAATGGAGTAAAGATATTCTCCGAAACGTTGTGTTCCTAGTAGTAAAGAGCTTGACATCCTTAAAGTTTTTCTTCCTTAGAAATTCAAAATTGAAATAGATTGTTAACAACTGAAGTAGGGGTGCTCTCATCTAATTTAAGGGCCTCGTTGGCTCTAACCTAGTTAAACGATGTACACAAGTCAAAGAACCGTGAAAGATCATTGTTTAGATGACACGAGGATATTCCAGAAACCTACGCTTAAAAGGTGAGTTGTCCCATCCTGCAGAATGAGAGATGCTGAATACAACACGTATACAGCTGTTCATAAATCTGGCAACTGAGGGCTTGATGCCAGTAAAATTCGAGATGAATGCTACCCAGTTGCTTAATAAAAGCGACAAGAAACATCTGTACAATCTCAGGAACGCGTGACAAGGTCCACCGTGATCTCCCACCATACAAGCACGCGTCTACGGACCCCCCTTCAAACAGCGACGGTAGCGTCAATACCAACTACGTTGCTTTCCTCCAACATCGATAGTCTGGGTGCCGTTCAATGTCAGTTGATGCTCAATGATATGAGTAAACTGTTCTAAGTAAAGGAAAACTTTATGCACTTGTTCTTGTGCCTGTAAATACAAACTTTATTGTCAGCTTTTTAACGAGCACATTTTCAGATCCAGCAATATAGGTTTAATACATCCAAGACACTGGCCTTAGGAAGTGGTTGTGTAAGTCCCTGGCCGTCAAATAACTCGCATCTTAGAGATAATTCCAACTGTTCGACATCATTACGTCCTGCCAACCAACAGTGTATTCTTCATAAGTGTGCGTGGCGCACAGTCCGAGACATGATACCGACTAACACAGTCAGAGGGGATCGTTATAACAGCCGCACATCCAGGAACAGTTTGAAGGAGAGACTCTTCATGCTCCTAGTAACGAGTTAATTAACTTCCCATCACTTCATATAACCTACTTCCTCTCTGAAGCAGAACTATCGGGGTGTTATAGCGTTGACAATTATCACGTCCTGAAATATTGACTGGACAGAAATAGGATATCCACTGAACTAGTTCCCAGTGATTATGATTGTACGTCAGTATGATACAATAATTAACTCTCTAAACTCGGAAAACATTCTCTGGAACAATCTAGTACTGGTGTAAGAATAGGTTGTTACAATCGACATCAAAGTCCAGTGAAGCTGATGAGCTACGCTGGAGGCAGGAGTTCACTTTCACTCCTCTTACCTACTTCTACATTTTCGAAAAAAAGTTCAACATTCAAAGTTGTATTGAGTATCTCTTCGAGCGCAGCTCATGTAAAACAGCGACGGGGCGTTTACAGCTCGCCTTCGATAAAGAAGTCCCTGGCAGGATTTTTATGACATCATTTGTCATGGTAAACAAACCAACTGGATGTGCCAGTGTTGAAGACGTTGGGCGGCGTTGCTCCTTCCATGCGGACCTGTGGGTCTACCTGGTTCCGTGGATGTAGAAGAACCAGATGCAGGTTGGCCACGACAGAATCAACCTCACTGTGGATATTCACCATTGTGAGAGTTCGATGATTATACGCGTTCACTGTGAGATACGTGTCGCGATCTGTAAATATTCAAGGATGTGAGGATGGTCGGTGGAAAGGGTAAAACCATGGGTTGCTTAGGAGCGGCTGTTATCCAGATTTGAAGGGAAAGATACACCACTACCCATTATCAAAAATATACCAAACATTTAGTTTTTGGTGATGGCTAAAGTAATTGTTTCCGTGCTGCAGAATCTAGCACATACATGCAGATTTATTAAGTCCAAACGTATATGGGAACGTGAACATGATGATAAACAACATAGACTGTTTATTGATTCGGTTCATGTGACATGAAACGGTGTTCATCATGATTCATGAGTTGTTAGATGTATCTCCATTTAGTGATTCAAACTGTCGTGAATGAGGATTCTATATCAGTTTCAATAAACATGCCTCTCAAGCCGTGTTGGAAATGATGAAAACTTTATCCAAATATTACAGTTCCGTATTAATAAATCAGTCCACATTTCAAGGCCGGTGGGAATAATTTAGACCATGTTTCCAGTATGTTGTGAAGAAAGATTTACTGTGTTTCTAGGTCGTTTGAAGAAACTGATGTGCTGTTTCTTGGTCGGTTGGAATAATTAGATCATGTTTCAAGGTTGGTAGGACTTACCAATCAAATCAAATATTTATTTCTTGTACGAGACACCTCGGGCTTCACCACAGTTTAGTACAGCATATTTCAATCTCACTTTTTAGGCCAAGAAAAAACACACAACACGTATCATTACACTCGAGATTATACTGCTCTCTTCACTGGGAATAATTATTCTTTACGTTACCATTCAAAAGCGTATTACTGGACGAAATCTTTTTAGTCATTGCCTCAATTTCTATGTGTGTCAAATTATTTTGAGTTCTCCATTGTAATTTTCTGGCGAACTTTGTTCCTGAACAACGTGCATAAACTGACAGAGGAGATTCCTTGAAAACTATGGTACGTTGGTTTGAATGCAAACATTAAAATGCTTACAGTAATTATATACCATTATAATATGAGAAAATTGATATGATTATAGAAAAGGATTGTGCTTCTGTTTTTAAGTAATTACAAAGTATGTGTTATCCGACATTCTGCTATAATTACCAATCGGAACAATTATCTAGAAATTACCCATTGCCCCCATGTCAGTTCACCCATTTGTCTAATAGTATCAGAAACTTCCACATATCGGACGGCATTGGTAACGGGAGCCGGCGATATGAACTATAAGGTAAATCAAGTATGCTAACTGTTCAAAAAGATTCATTTTATTGAAAGTAAGATTACATGGGACCTGATTGTGATTTTCGTTCTGATGATATCATTCGGACGGCTTTCTGATTCGTGGTTCGTTCGTTCGTCTGTGTAGATCTAGAAAGCAGTGTCAGAGTGCAGTCCATGATATACATGTACATTGAGCATGTACTAGTTTCGTGGATATGTGTGCTATATAAATATCCCACCACCATCATCATCATCATCGTCGTCATCATCATCATCATCATCATCATCACACTGAAAGCTCTAACAGTGCTAATATATACACTAGATAGAATAAACTCTCGTTATCTGCACTACCACAATGCCATCGTCTTGGCGACACTTTAAAGTTTGCAGACTGTACGATATGTCACTTTGGATTAATCATCTATAGTTATTGTAAGAAATGAATGACATAGTGCAAGAGATACCATGAGAAATCTCCAACATGACTAGACAGCTTCTGGCGACAGGTTCTGGGCAATTCCCTTGACAAACTGATGTCTATGTCAGCAGAGAGGGTTCATCCATTCTAATTCCAGCAGTAAATAACTGTACGTATGCTTAGCCTGTACAGGTGTGGAAAGATTATCTGGAGATTAACCAGTGATGGTTGTACTTACTCCCAGCTGATGCACTCATAACCTTTTGTGATGCGTACTTGGAGTCCCATCCCTTCAATCAATACCTCTATTGGAAAAGATTAAACTGATAAAGTCATCAAAATGAAATAGATTTGAAAGATTTGAGATGAGTGCTGTTACCATGGGGTTACACCAGCGGTAATGGTCCTTGAAATGATGTGTTTGAGACATGACAGTTATCCAAACACGAATATACGCGATGAGAAGAACGATTGCATACATTTGATGTAGTTAATGCATATGTATACATCGTGAAGATCTCGCTGTGTGTGGCGTTTTATCTTGATGGTCTTCGTTCTGTACGACACTAAGGAAACCTTCATGATTGTGACGGTTAGTGAATGTTACGGTTGACCTAACCACGGCTGGGGCTGGACAGAGGGGCATGCACACGTTTACCGGTGTTATAAATACATTCGTATTGACATGACTACTCCCACCCGATCATCTGCAGGTGAACTCCCTCAGTGACTATCTTACACTTTTAACGGATGACATTTAAAGGGCTGCAATACCTCCATGAAATATGAACTATGAACTATGAAATATGGTCGATCCGCGCATATGCATGGGAATACTAAGCTGGAACCTGCATGGGAAAACTACACTTGAAGACCACTTGAGAATTCTACACTTTAAGACCACATGAGGATACTTCACTTTAAGACCACAACAGAATATTACACTTGAAGACGACAGCAGAATATTACACTTTAAGACCACAACAGAATATTACACTTTAAGACCACAACAGAATACTACACTTTAAGACCACAACAGAATATCACACTTTAAGACCACAACAGAATATCACACTTTAAGACCACAACAGGATATCACACTTTAAGACCACAACAGAATATGACACTTTAAGACCACAACAGAATATTACACTTGAAGACCACAACAGAATATTACACTTGAAGACCACAACAGAATATTACACTTTAAGACCACAACAGAATATTACACTTTAAGACCACAACAGAATATTAAGACCACGACAGAATATTACACTTTAAGACCACGACAGAATATTACACTTTAAGACCACAACAGAATATTACACTCTAAGACCACAACAGAATATTACACTTTAAGACCACAACAGAATATTACACTTTAAGACCACAACAGAATACTACACTTTAAGACCACATGAGAATACTAAACTTTAAGACCACATGAGAATACTACACTGGAAAACTGCATGAGAATAAGACCCGCCACTTCTACTCGGTAAAGATTAATTTTATTCATAAACCTTAATGTATCGCAAGATAGAACAATACTTCAGACGCCTGGTTTTATCTATTGTCCACATCTGATGTATTTATTTAGCAGACTATGAGTTGACTGCTGGGTGAAGCACATGATGAAATTCAGCTGAGGATATCCCTGGGGAAGGCCAGTTCTCGCCAATGAAATTGCTGGGTCGTGGCTTTTAACTCAGCCCCCTACGTTCATTAGTAAGTGCCTGGACGAGAGGAAATTAATCCAAGAGAACGATTAAACTATGTGTGACTTGGCTTGATAGGTATTAATTGAGTTCACACTAGGGAATTAAACCATGGGTCAATATTCAAGATTCTTAATGTTTTGATCAATGTTTAAGTCAGGTTTAGGTGCTGGGAAGACGTATGGAAGTTCGGGATTCTGCAACAAACCCTCCATATAAAGAACGAGATTTATGGTGTGTAATCTTGTAAAGTAAATATCATTGCTCCCTTTTCACTTTTTTAATGATGATGCACAGTATTATTTTTTTGCGGTCGGCGTCTTACCCCAAATTGTTTAATTAGGTAAATGTGAAATGAGAACACTGGACTGGTACATATTGTTATTATACATGACCGGAGTGATGTAGCTATATCGTTTCTAGATGTCATAGAGGCCCATCATATCGAAAGATTGTTGGCCATATGTATGTTGGGAAGAGGTCCACTGACAGTGACCATACATACACGACAAAGAAGGGACATCAGTAAAGGAGCACATCCCACGCAGAACCGTCTCCAACTCACTTTATGGACATTAGGTGACGCTTAATTGATTTCGCATTATTGTAGCCAAACTTTACACAAGTTACGCACTAAGCGATTAATCCATAGTCTCATGTTCAAGTAAGTCTGCCCAGGAACGGCTTCAGCATGGTGTACGACATCAGGCTTGACAGAGGGCCTATTTTGGCATATTGTATATTTCTCATTGAAGGGGCAGAACTGATTTAAATCGACTTTGTACATGGTTCCAATGTGGTTTGGCAAGTATGGTAATGGTCGTGTGAAGTGAGGATATCCACGAGCCCAGGGAACCGTTAATTACAAGCCAGACGGTATTGTTTATATCGTTTACCAGTCACTCATGACCCCGGCAGGATCCCCTCTTGGGGCTCATTATTGACGACCATACCGTGTTATTGCTACATTGGTGCTGGAAACCCATAAACTTGCATACAGATTTACTGATTCCGTATCGAATAAAAGGATGTCCTCGTTAGATTTCCATGGTCATTTAAGGGTCACTTTACAGTTGTCTGAGCCGTTAGAGTTACTTGTACAAAGTTACACTCCAAACGGATCATATGAGCTTGTACCTGGCAACATGGATGATGCATGTCTTGAACACACGATTCCATTCCCTTTGCATGTGTGGCCAGTATACGCCACACATGCTGGGGACATCACTAATGGTGATGAACACGTGCTTATGATATACCCATAGAAACGAATAAGGGGACACAGGAATTCACTCACAGTGCAATACATACCTTGTGAAGAAACCTGGAAAGGAATAAAGGAACATTTGTACTTTCATGTGTTCCCTTATTCGTTTCCATGAGTATATAATCGGAATAGTACAGTTGGGATTTCTGATGACTATTGCAAAAGGTTCTCATTGGCTTTGCTTGAAAACCGCATTGGTGAAACCTGTACATAAGATGTAGAGCTGTACTTGTAATGTTAACACATGACCATAGCATAGCACCCCCTTAATGGATTCAACGACAAGGGCCACCCATGCTCCTGAGGTATATAGGGTTGTACATCGGGAACACAAATGAAGATATGACCTCAATAAATACCTAGAACGTAGGAGCGATTGCCACGGGAAAGCAGCTAAATTCTTCACAGCATTTAGATCTCCAATCTATTGTTCCTATCTTTACACAAATAAACAAACATATCTCTAAAATGGAACGTTGCAAATTCTTTGTATGCGTCAGTGTTCCACATGTCTGCACTGATAAGTAGTTTGTTATTCTCTTGTTGATACCTCTCTGTGATGGTCGGCCCCGATACACCGTATTATCCGCAACAACGCAGCGTACTGACAGATCAACCGTGGTTAAAACACCCACTAAAATATTTAGCATTCATCAAAGGATGTTATCTGACGTGATGTCTGTCGTTCAGAAAGTCACATGACAAATATGATCACAAGTTTATCTTGGGTGAAGGGTAATTCATCATGCTTAAATCTTTGTAAAAACAGAAAGTTGGCAAACAACATGCACAACACAAGCCAGGGTCTATGTCTGGTGTCATAACACGATACCGTGCTATTAAGAGCTCAACATATTGATGACGTCATGATGTTTGCGATGACACAACAGTAACATTAGTCTACACATCTCAAATTGGGAAAACGAAAATCTTTTCAGAAAACCTAATTGGCAGTAGTTCAGTATTCCACGAAATTTCACTTAAAGAATGTTTTTGTAAAAACCATGTAATGCAGTTTTTGTATTCAACATTCCTGCTGAAACCCTTTGAATACCTTTTGTTTTATACTTCTTTTTCCTCGAAAATGCAACCAAAAGTGAACGTATATATATGTGCTGTATAAGCATACACTAACATACCCTAGAATACAGCGGTCGCACAAAATGCAATGTCTTTTACAAAGTTATTTCACTGCAAGAAAGATGGGTTCGCGGGTTCGAATCCAGTATTTGCTTTTATGACGTTGCCAGATTTGTCTGCACCATATCCTGCGTGAATGTTACCGTCGGGTAAAGTAACTACTGCCCAGATCAGCGTTACACAAAACTCGCTCATTCAGAATGGACGCCATACTTTACCACTGAAGAAGCATCTCGTTGTTCAAGAAGCAACCAATATGATAAGCACATTATGTATGCAAATACGGCCATGTGCGCACATACATAATTCATGAAATGGGTGTCAGAGGTGGTATATCTTCATTTCATGACAGCTCTTTAAGGCACACAAACATTTGTTGTGTTGTAGTAAACACTGCTGTGAGTGTCAGGGCTATTTTGTCGAGAGATGAGCGCTGTTGTGGCCAGATTGTAACAAAATTAAGACAATTTGTTCTTTTAAGCAAACGCGCCGGGTTTGATCGTCAGAGAAAAATACTTGGTGTGACTATTTATTAAAAGGAACAGCGTTTTAAGGATGTCAACGCCTTTATTATGAGGACCCCGACCGCGTCATACCAGAAGACGTTTAAATATGGTACTTTTTGGTCCCTGCCTGGCGCTCGGCATTAATGGGTACAACAAGGACTGGT
>VKKT01000022.1:329990-341214 GCA_008038995.1 Haliotis laevigata
CAAGCAGCCGCACATACACATACACACGCATGCACGTCGTCATATGAGCGAAATATTCTTAAACACGACGTTAAACCCATTTTCACCTCACCTATCATGAGGTACACAATGTTTCGGAGTATACACTTACGCCTATCATCTATACATTTGTATATATTCGAAACGTTGTGTTCCTCATAATAAATACGTTGACGTCCATAAAAACTCTCATAAATGCCAATGCCATTTAATTACCTATTTCTGACAAGACGGCGTTTTCTCAAAGGAGTTTTGCAATTCAGGGATTGGTTACCTATGAGACGGCACAGCTTCCAGCGCTATCCGCAGTGACAGCATTCTGTGTTTCAATTTGGAAATCACTTCGTCAAAGGTTTTGTGATCACAATCTCTACTCCATTTACATAGTACAAATAGAAACTCGAATTTAAACCAGAGTCTACAGAAATATATTTTGAAATCAGTAACTAACCACTCATGGTCAATAAAATGTTACCTTAATATATCACAGTACTCCGAATTAGGTTTGCAATCATAAAAGGCACGGCATTTTTATAAATATTGGCAGCAACAATTTACAAAAGTGGGATGTTACTTCAAACGTCAGTCACTAATCTCGAGTAAATGTGCAACCGGCGTGAACTTACAGACAGCCATGTTCTGTGCGAGGTGTCAGTGGTGATATTGAAATTTAACCTCATCACACTGTTTGGGTGCATATACGATAAGATATACGATAAATATACGATAAGATACATAGCTTCATAGCTCATTTGATCTATATTTATCACATACAACACAATTATATAAGAAGTACCACATATCCAATGAATATGGACAGGGAAATACACAGTTCACGTATAATTCAACTTGACAGAAATTGCAATAACTATTCCCAGCGATGACCTGTTCAAGGACAAGCTTCCGTGTAAAGGCACACTGCCACTGAATTTGTAGGGGCCTGTGGCGGGCGGACCTATGATTGGCGGACCTGTGGCTGGTGGACCTGTGGCTTCTGGGCGGTGGACCTGTGGCTTGTTGACCTGTGGCTTGTTGACCTGTGGCTTGTTGACTTGTGGCTGGTGGACCTGTGGGCCGTGGACCTGTGGCTGGTGGACCAGTGGCCGGTGGACCTGTGGCCGGACGACCCGTGGCTGGTGGACCTGTAGCTGGGGCAAGGCAATAGAGACCAAGAGAAACAATGGAGCACACTATATAGTTCAACTGCGACGGTTGTAATAGTGCAGCAGGTTAGATTCAGTGACTGCGGTAAGACAAAAGATATAGAAGAAAAAAAGAAGAAGAAAGAACATGCAAGCTGAATAGACTTGAAAATAATACATAATTATTTACTTCTGCCAGGTCCCTGCTAAATAACTGCAAGCAGGCAACTGCTCGGTTTTCCGCAGATAGATCCAGTAACAAGCCTCGGAGTGTTCAACTGTGCTGAAACGTTTCCAATACATTACAATAAGCTAAAATATCCCGTTCCAGTGCTCAGAAAGAAGTGTGTATGATTTGTCTCGGTGATCTGGTTGTAACAGGTTTATCGTTGACAATAAAGGCAACATTTCAAAGTGTAATTTATGATTTCACTGGCTGAAGAGTCCAATATTTATGTAAGGTCTAATGTTGCAGATATTAATGTCTCTAAGTGGTCATCTCCAACAAATGGTTCCGATAAGCACAACTATAATATCGATATATCCCTCCAAAGGAGGAGACAAGAAGCTAAACTTCCTTACATACTGTAATAAGTCTGGGGATGAAGCTTTTATATGAAGAAACGATTCAAGCAATAGATTCGCTCATTAAGCTGTATTGCACGCTGCCTTGGGAGTCCTCTCACTGTTTTATTGCGAAGGCGGTATTGTGTTAATATTTAGGCGATCAAAACAAGTCATCACTTAAGAACAGATGAAAGTCAAGAAGGACCGGGGGATCTAACTTCACAGTTATCATCGACTACAAAATGTCTCGCAAAGTATCAAAGGCGCGAATCCACGGGCAGTCGTACAGGCTGCATCAATAGAAGCAAAATGATCATAAAGATTCTATGAATGATTTGCGAGGTTAAAGTAAGGCTGATTATATCTTGTCTTGTGTGCGTGTCTTTTGTAATATGTCAGAGTCACAGTGATGATTGTAATGTATCCCCGTTCCTACACTAATGCGCTCATTTGATTTAATAACAGTGTTGTCACGCCAATGTTGCCAATAGCTGCGGCTTTATTCCGAACGAAGATCAGCGTGGTTTCGCTCCTTTGCTGCTTTCTTTAAAGGGTTTTGCATGCCCGAAGCTTAGTCATAATGGAACATAAAATCTTCAAAGGAATCACAAACTCACCGTAAGTGTCACACATAACACTGAGCTTTAAACAAACTCTAATTGCCATTTCAGAGAATTCAATGCAATGCAAGAAAATAAATAAAACCCAAACAAACACATATTCTTTTCAACTGTCACGATCCGAGCTCAAGAATTGACAAACGTGTTGAAGTGTGACGGTGTTGAACGCTACTTGTAGGATGATAATATATATATTTTCAGTTCTTGAGACTGAAATATGCTTGTTGTGTACCTAGTTTATTTAAACCTATGTCTTATGAGAAATGTATGGTGTGACAGAAAGCTGACGTGGAAACGGGTCGTGGAGCTGAATTGTGAAACTGGCATATATTACCGAGGAACTGGGGACATTCATTCACTCAAACACGAATTTCAGGGAATTGACTCTGAGGACATACAGTTGTAGGTCTGAGGACAAGGCAACCATCAATTGTAACCAGTCGGAAACACTGGAAGTAAGACGCGCGACCAACTCTCCTCTCCTGTTCCTTATTTCGACCTTATTATTTCACGAACAATTTCAATCTGGCCACACACTGAATTGTATATTGGTGGTAATAAGATAGAGTGCTTGGTGGCCCTGCAGCAATCAGTCCCAAAAGCTGGCACTCCGAGGAGGAGCGACTGTTGACAGATCAATGAGAACGACTATACAGCAAATCGACATTCTGTGTCTTCGCTAGTCTGTGTATGTACCACTGAGTGGCCGAGACGTGTATGTGGCGGGGCTTTTACCTCATAACGAATATTTGTTTCCTTCTCCACACAGGATAGAAGCTAATTTATCTTTTATTCAACATATTTCCTTTACTTCGACGCATCTTAAAACAACATGTACAGACATCTTAAGCTCGCGGTCATTGTTCCTGAAGAGGTGGAGGTTGATGAGTGAGAATCCATGGGATGACTCACACACATTTAGACAAACGTGTGTGATGTTTTGATGACATGTGTTCTTTGACATACCGATTTTCCAGACTATGTCGAAATAAGGCTTTGTCAGATAAGATTTAGTGTAGTGTGGTGTTTCATAAGCCTTATTGGCTGGTTGAACGATATTTTATGATATATATTGTGCATTTTATTTCATGTAATCGTTCACGTGACACCTTAATAATCTATATCTGTCTGTCTGTCTGTCATAATGAAAGTGAGAACGTTTACATAATGCGTGTTCCAGTACAGTCGAACACCAACCACCAAATCCATTCTGTTGTAAGTGGTTAATAGAACTAGCGTACGCAAAATGTAACAGACAGTCATGTTTTGATAAGTAAAATGTACTATTCATCAAGAGTAACATGATCATTTATGTAACAAACACCTGGTGACAAATAAATACAAATAAAAACATTATCGTGAAAGTACTGTAAACATTAGCACATTACTTATCTGAGTTCCCCTTCATTTCACAAATTTCTACAGCGGAAGGGGAAAAGGGATTGTGGTTCAACCGGGTCTATCAAGCACGGCAAACACCCTACAATCAGGGGTCGCATTTCAATGTCTAGGAATAAAGTTGCGTTAAAGAAATACATATTAATTACATGTTGTTAGACCAAACACCGGTTCCTGTGAAATATATATGAAAACATCAATCTGGACAAATATGTCACATATTCAACTTATGAAATCCAATTCAGCGTTCAGAAAATAATATATATTGTACACTTATTCATTTAAGATATTATCACAAAGAAAAGCAAGCACTTATAACAATGTATTTGTTTCAAAGTACTGTGGTTACAGAAATATTTAGCTAGATGAAACAACATCCAAACACTGTTCACTCTGCTGCTGTCCGGGAAGCGAGACTGTAATGGTAGATGATAATGTGCAGGTGTTGATCATGCTCGAGGGGCAAAACGCTACGTCTGGTTCCTCCAAGCTTAAATAACACTTGGCTGTTTATACATCAATTGATGTATCAGCCTGATCTCGACGTGGAGTTATACACTGCTCCAAGCTCATGACGATAACGAGTGACATTACATAGGCTATTTGCTTTTACGCCTAAACCTTTCTATGTGCAATAAAAGTAAAAGTTATCTATATTTTTCATTTCAAATACCAGAAATGTATATCGATGAACACTGAAATTAATCAGGAACAATAAATTCTGAATGTTCTTAAAGCGTCCACTTTAGATTGTTGCTGAGGGCTGTTGTACACATAGATGGTATCCAGTGCACACAAAAGGTAAATACCTGCTGGTGGATGGCGATGATAGATGTTTACTCGACACTGTATAAGTGGAAAATACGGATGTCCTAGACCAAACCCTCATCTTGAAGGAATAATCGGTAAACCTGACTGTACCAACTCTTCCGTGCCGTCTGATTGATTCCATCACTTGAGGTGTTGAAATGGTATTTATTGACTTAGGTTTCTAACCTATTTGTATTGGTTTACCACTTCTTATTTCGTGTTAAAGATGATTTTATGAGCTGTCCGCCGTCAGCCGAGGTGTTTGTTGTACTCTTGTGTCCTGTACTCATGGGCCTGTTCTCTGACGATTTGCACTTTTCGCAACTTTTAGCGTCAGAGGAAGTACAGGGGTAACAAATTGATACTTATTCTAAAACACCTACACGGCTCATTTCTGTGGCTGGACTTTAATGCAGGCATCATTTGGCGAAACATCCCATTAACGATGTTATTTTTTGGGGTCGTCTCTACCTGGGTAAACTGTGTAAGCTGTTTGAATGACGTTTGCTACCAGTAGAGGAAGACCTGCTTACCATCTCAGCGATTAACGGGTGACAGGAGAGTTGAGTGTTCCATTCACAAAAAGTTGCATTTTAAGCCCGATGAAATGTGTTCCGACAGATAATGGAGACTGGCTGGTTTTGCCGTCATACATCATACACACAAAAAAAACGAGTAATTAAACGTGGATGGTTTCTGGTCTGTTCAGTAAAACTCCTCTCCTTGACATGTCCGAATAGTCTTTGAATATCTTCGGCGTCCACACAAACCGTCACACAAAAACAACAGTAGCTCGGATCCCTCCTCTCATTACTGTCTATCACCAGTGTCATGGATCAATGTGCACAACGGTATGTCAGGTAAATCTAGGTGAGTTCTGGAGGTTTTGTAACTCCTGCCATCAAGATAGCCCACGAGTGTCGTGAATAGGTCCTTGGAATTAATCTTTTAGCATCATTTGTCAATTGGTTCGGATGGTGAAGATTCGAAACATGCGTGATTGGCATCAATCTCATCGCTGCATGTGTTAGGCTTTGCATGACGTAGATGTGTTAATGACGTGTTCGACAGACTGGGTTTGTATTTGTTTGATAAAGGACACGTGACCCTGTACAAGAACATCATGAAGCATCACGTTGTCATAATATCCACGCCAGTCTCCGAGAACCTACTAATTGTAAATGTCTGCTTGCAGTTATTGATGTTCAGATTTGAGCTATATTTTGTCATCCTCAATAACTGATTTACAATGGGAAACACATGAGAATCATTCTGAGAAGGTACAACAACTACCAATCAGTTAATTTTGTAAGGTGTCAAGCAAAGGTGACGGTATAAATCTGTAGATTTTCTGCTGTGTGAATACAGGCTTTTGTATCAGAATATTAATAAGTATGATTTGCCCAAGGGAAATTATAGTAAGATGCCTATCGATTCCGTTGGCGGCTGACATTTCTCTCCTTAGACTTGACTGAGACCACCAAGTATAAAATGACATTCCAGAAAGCTTTGTAAAGTAAAGCATTGTAGAATGTACGGTTTAGCTGGGAACGTATGACAACATTGCGATATGCAGTATGTCTGAAAACGTTTACGCCATTGTTCGGTGTGCTTCGCCACCGGGAAAGTTGACATCTTGCTTAATAAAGCCCTATCGTTCACAGAACGTGCACATTATTGTATTATGTGCTGTATTACCGAACGAGTTAACAGTGCTGTATTATCGAACGAGTTAACATGGTTGTACAATGTGCTGTATTACCGAACGAGTTAACATTATGGTACAATGTGCAGTATTACCATATGAGTTAACATTGTGGTACAATGTGGTGTATTACCGAACGAGTTAACAGTGCTGTATTACCGAACAAGTTAACATTATGGTACAATGTGGTGTATTACCGAACGAGTTAACAGTGTGGTACAATGTGGTGTATTGCCGAACGAGTTAACATTGTAGTACAATGTGGTGTATTACCGAACGAGTAAACAGTGCTGTATTACCGAACAAGTTAACATTATGTACAATGTGGTGTATTACCGAACGAGTTAACAGTGTGGTACAATGTGGTGTATTACCGAACGAGTTAACATTGTGGTACAATGTGGTGTATTACCGAACGAGTTAACATTGTGGTACAATGTGGTGTATTACCGAACGAGTTAACATTGTGGTACAATGTGCTGTATTACCAAACGAGTTAACATGGTGGTACAATGTGCTGTATTACCATTGAGAGTGTTGTATAAGACACCGCAATACCGTGTATCGTGTTTATTAATAGTCTATTGCAGAGGACGAAAGCGTTTTAAAATGTACATTACCGAGAACGTTATCACTGTATGTGATACACTTCAGAGCATGTTAACTGTATTGTGAATGGCAAGGGGCTGTGTTGCCGAATGTATAGCTAGACATTCAGCGATCAAAACTCATGCAGATGCACTTCGATATACACTTTCTCGTTATATTCATGAGAAAAGGGTTCGAATTATCTCTTTGCTTATAAATACAGTTAACAGGCTAGTGATGACTGCAAATAGCCGTTAATTGTTCAACCCTCAAATCTCACTGTACATCCAGCTCAATAAAACACTAATTGAAATCTATAAGTGAACATGTTCGTGTAGTCAGGGCAGTTTGTGTCAGAAACAGAATCTAAATTGAGTTCTTCAATGAGTATTCACTGCTTGAAAATACCATATTTTACCACACACAGACTCATCCTGACAGCGTTGAATTATCTCCGTGCTGAATATATAACTAAAACCGAGATTTAATCAGAAGTTTGTAATTTTGGGTATGAAATTTGAACCCAAGCTAACGAAAGGCCTTTCTTGAATAGCTAACAGTATAGATTGATTCGTATGTTGTGGTTCGAAGCGACAACCACAGCTAGGAAATCAACAGTCACTGTAAAAAATATAATGTATTTAATTCATTACTATCTTAGCCCAGTTTCTTTCGTTA
The DNA here is from genome assembly GCA_008038995.1 of Haliotis laevigata. Lineage (NCBI taxonomy): Eukaryota > Metazoa > Mollusca > Gastropoda > Lepetellida > Haliotidae > Haliotis > Haliotis laevigata. The sequence continues at coordinate 337,517 of VKKT01000022.1, forward strand.
CGTATCGCCTTAGGCGTTGCTGTCAGTTTTATGAAGGGTGAGTGAGTATGGTTTTCCACAGCGTTTACCAACATTGCAGCAATATCACGGTGGGGGGAAACCAGAAATGGGCTTCACTCATTTTACCCATGTGGGGAATAGAACTCGAACCCGAGCGAATACTTTAACCACAAGGCTACCCAACCGCCCCAGGTTTTATGAAGACATTGTCAGGTCACAAGGCGGCCCTAAGGAAGTATGATAATCAACACGACTTGAGACTAAGTCAGTTACGTAACAATCTGACACTACTGTGCATGGTTTACAACACAGCCCGATCACGTCGCATTACAAACAACACGTCTGACACTAAGATTGGAGGCATTGTCAGTCTACGTTGTATGGAGAGCAACGGCATCTGCTACTTTCATGCTGTTACCAATAGACTAGTTTGATAGATTTATCTAACAATCATTGATCATTAACTGAATTCATCTTGGTGTACAGAGCGGCTTCTTTCACACAGGATGGACATGCTTAGCAAGAGGGAGCCATCTGTTTACACTTGTGTATATGTTCACGTTAGACGACCGTGCACCCTACTCGCAAAGAAACTATTTCGTAATTATTTATACCTAAATTAAAATCACAAAATGTAATGAATTTTATAGATCAGGTAAACGATGTCCAAAATAAATACATCTATGCATGTAGACGGAGGCCTGAATATTTGAGATACTCTTAAACTGCTTAGAAGAAATTGCCATCGTCGACAAAGACTAATGAATGTGTCTATACCGATAAAGTTTTTTGCAAAATCACCCTGCAAGCACCAACAATTCTGTCTGTACTTTTTGATTGTATTAACTGATTTTCAGTCTACAAAACGAGAATAAATGTCTCTTAGAAAAAAACCCGCATACTGCCGAGTCATATTTCAAATACACTTATTGCGTTTTCTTCGCACCTTTGATCGATGGTCTGTATTTTAAATGAATTGCAACACAATGAAATATGTTGTGTGTGGCACAGAGACTGATGTTCGCCCTCCCGGTGAAGGTTTCGCCTGGAACCTATGCCTGTGAGGACTTCCTACAAAGCGATCAGTCTTGGAAAGACTTTGATCATCATAAATCTTCTTCTACAGCTTTCTCTGGGATCTAAATGCATGAAATGTCATGAATAACATTGAAATAGCGTGTATCTCGTGCGGTCGACTTCATCGTGGAGATTACTGTCATATTTACATAGAGTGACAAGTCGTAAACCTGGCTGCATAAATGAAGAAAGACTCAATGGATCTTTGGCTGAGGCTCGGAGATTTGAATGGCGTATCAATATGGTAACAAGGGAAAGTCTGAGAGCCGCTCGGTGCAGAAACAGTGTGTGTACAGTACATTCAGCGCGGCCTTCAGACCAGCTGTGCCGCCGGCTGTGTTGAGAACGATCAGATGTTTAGACAGACATTGGGATACAAACCTATTATTATAATACTTTAGATTTAATGTTCCCGCGTATCTGTATGACTGAAGGAACTGCGCGCTGATAGTTGTACACCTTGTAGGTTTCAATTTCCATGCTCATTGAACTAGAGTCCATAAGTCATCTCAGTTACACCACAGCTTTTGAAATGTCACGTGACAGTGTACTCCGTTTCTACAAGAAGATAGGGCATCGACATCCAATATTCAACAACCAATATCAGATACACACAGTCACCATTTCATAGGCTTCGTTAGGACGCTAATGAAGGTAACCTCAATGACATTCCGGATTGGTTCCCCATCTCTATGGTGGCTGGTTGGCCTGGCGTGTTGAGGCCCATGATAGTCAGCGTCAGCAGCCCTGACTTAGCTTGAGAGCTGTAGGATCCACCCAGCTCACTCACAGTGCTCGCACATACAGTAATCGTGAGGTAACTGAGATGTTGAACATGTGCTGTAGCTTCCTCCCATTCTGTATCTATCTCACCTCACAAACAGATCATATTCTCCTTAAGAATGGGAAACATGAATATGATAAGAAGGCTTAATGTAAAACTAAAGCGCAAAGTATCTTCTTATAAGTCTTCACCGAGGTGGTTTGAAATACGAATCTCAGTAGGTTTGAGGCTGCCATAGCACGTAATGTTGAATATTCAAACAGGCCCGGCAGTTAACGTAAATATACATAATGATCCGTTAAAGATATTTTCTCAACTATTTCTAAAGTCTGCCATTTTCCGTTCTGCTTTCTCACTGAAGAAGTGGTTCGCCTTGCTAAATTAACCAGAAAAAAATCTCAAATACTTTATAAGCAGGATGCATGAAATAAAAACATAAATACCTAATAAGTAAACAACCAGCACAGCAAATTAATGTTATCAGGTAGCGTGTGTGTTTGTTTTATAACCTCTATAAGTCATGGGTCTGTGTGTAAGCGGTGCAGTGACAGTGTCGTCGGGCTGGGAAGTCGGACAATTATAGGTTATTTATATAGCTGGAATATCTGAAAATACCATTTGTTTATTACTGCCATATGGCTCGACTACCAACAGTGCGGCATACGTGGAGCAGAAAATGAACTTCTAAGATGTTTTTTCCGAAATTCTTTTCCTTGGAATGTAGAGTGATTGACGTGGTAGAAGATATTTTTCGAAGACGCTCCAATAAAAATATGGATATCGAATTACTTTAAATTGTTGTTTGAAGGCTGTTAAGTGTCAGGTTGTCGATATCCATACATCACCGCACACCTTTATAGAGTCCAGTGATTTCAATTTCGAACATGAAAACCAGAAGTACCAGAAATTCAGAAAACTAGAATTTGGTATAATTTGGTATCACAATCACAATTAGAAACAACGATTTTAACATAGTCGAGCTCTGATATCATACAACGGCAGAGGGCAATAGAATGACAACATTAAATGTTTTGGAATTTTTTTTAAAACAGTTTATCTTTGAATGTTTTACAGCTTTCGAACTTGGCACAAATTAGTCTGTAGCTGGAGGCAGTTCTTAGACGTTATATGAACATAGCGTATTATTATAGATTTCTTCATGAGATGCCGTGCAAATTGAATTTCAGTTCATCGCCTTTAAGCTTCACTGTCATCGCCACTAAGGAGAAATTAAAACGAACAGCTGCTAAACATATTTCTTGTTATTTATGTTATTTTGAATTATTTCTTAGAAGGAGAAATTGATACCTCGACTGTTTTTCAGTGTGGAATTTGACAAAATGCGAAAACAGCTTTCGGAGACGTCAATACTCCAGTGCATTTGAAACCTAATCAAATTTAGCTTGCAAGACCATTTGTTTCCTCAACTGAGAGAGAAATGTGCCTTTTTGCTACTCGGAAGTGTGTCCGTACGTCTAATGAATGCTGTAGACAGAAGACGTAAGGAGTGGGTTGTCACCCTGCTCTTCTCGTTAACAAGGGTCTACATAGGCGTCTCAGCCTGTCTGATGCCGGTAACAGTTGTATGTGTAGATCTCAATATAGCATTGCATTCAAGTAACGATATGACATCACAGTGATTATAACCATGCTCTCCCACTCCTACTCAGTACCCAAGGCAGAGTGTGTACCCAAGGTAGAGTGTGTACCCCGCCCCAACCCTGTACCCAAGGCAGAGTGTGTACCCCGATCCGACCCTGTACCCAAGGCAGAGCGTGTACCCCGCCCCGACCCTGTACCCAAGGCAGAGTGTGTACCCCGCCCCGACCCTGTACCC
>VKKT01000022.1:402997-415002 GCA_008038995.1 Haliotis laevigata
TCCGTCTGTCTGATATATGTCTGTCTGATAATAATATATGTCTGTCTGATAATAATATATGTCTGTCTGACAATAATATCTTCTGACTGTCTGATGATATCCGTCTGTCTGATAAATGTCTGTCCGATAGTAATATCGGAATGTCTGATAATAATATCTGTCTGTCTGTCTGATAATGATATATGTCTGTCTGATAATAATATCTGTCCGTCTGACAATAATACGTTCTGTCTGTCTGATAATAATATCTGCCTGTCCGATAATAATATATGTCTGATGATAATATGTGTCTGTCTGATAATATTATCTGTCTGTCTGATGATAATAACTGTCTGTCTAGCTCGGATGAAATGCTGTCAGAAGTGTGCTCCAATCAAGTCAACATTTTGAACCTCACACTTACATGATTATTGTATGATCTACCCATTCCCACCTCTCCCCACAACCACCTCTCTCGCCACACGCCCCTCCTCCAGGTCCAACCACGTGACGTCGCGTCAGACAACAGCGGCAGCACATTCCCAGAGATTCCTATCAGTTGGCAGTATTCAATTATAACCAGCGATGACGAGTGGTGAGATGATGATCTCGACAGAATCACGTGTCAGGGCATTTGGCGATTATTTTCCTGTTTATCGTACATCAAAGAAGCGCGCTGTACAGCTTCCGCATTCCGTCCCTGCCCATTCCTTTCATCGCAGATACGCTAGATGGCACCGTCTTTGAACGGTTCGCCCTCACAGAATCATCCAACAGCGTTGATTTACTTGTCTGGTGTTACATTTATTTGCTCATCTGCAGCTCTTTATCTCACACAAGTGCTTTATGAAGTAAGTAAAGTATAGGGTACCAGTGACTTTGTTATTGTTCCCTTTGTTAAACAAGAACCGATGGCGAGTCAAGTGAAGATACCTCTGATTGTCGGAAGATGCTGAACATACATATAGCTTTAGGACGGAGATGCACGATCTTATATGACCTTGGTTGGCAATATCAACAGCAGCTAGGACAATCTACAGACACCCCCGAACATTAAATACAAACATAATAAAGACATGTATTTTTAGTTTATTCAACTGAAATATTTGGCTCATAATATACATTCAGTAGAAGCTTCTTGCATGACATCTAGCTTGAGATTTACGTTTTGTGTACACCTTAAACAATATCTTTATTATTTTTAGATTAATTTCTATGAAAAAGTTCCCATTTCCCAGACTACACTGTTATCGAAGATGCCTGCAGCTGGTGTATTGTTTTACCAAGTGCTTAGTTCCAGGCCAAATGTTTGGCAATAACTACATCACGATTGAGCACGTGGGAGTCTCAGAAACTAATTTTCATGTGGACATCCTTTTTATATTACTTCCACCAGGGGTCACAGTCCAAGTAACGGGGACGACATTTTGATAACTAATCTGATAGTAGGGTGGGAAATTAACCAGCGGTTGAATTGAACTGCTGCTAAAGAATAATTACTTACGTTATTACGAGAGCAAGTTGTGAAAATGAGCAGACATCTAGCATTTAGGAAATGCCAGCACTGCCTTATACGTAAGTGCTTGTTCAAAGACTTCCAGGAACATTCTAACAAATTATATTGCACCAAATGTCGCGCAGCGAGGACACTTGCCGTGTCACTGCCAATGTTGCATTAATGGCTCAGCGATCTAGCGCCTTTACCGTGAAACCGTTACAAGTCGATTGCACAAATTAGATCAATTCAGTTAATTGCAGATGAATACGTTTTAAAGGAGTAAAAGTGCTCTAAAATGTACATGAATGGAGTGGAAAGGTTTGACATTAGTGGGACGAAATTGGGAAATTTTGATATATCAATAATACTTGAACGTTACAAGTTATGTAGAAATAGACGAAAATAATCGCATTTTCAATAACATGAAAAAATATTAAGTCGTTAATAATCATGATCTAATGTATTTCCGCCAAGATTGTATCTACGTGGTAAAAGCCTACACCGTGTTTGTATAATTAACGTTTCTAAGGCGTTATATTGAATTATGTGGAGCCCGATGTATGCGGCATCGACAGAAGGAAGCGAGCGCGTTTCGCCAGTTAACTTAGAGTAAACCGTGTTATTTCCGCATCGTTAACTTCTCACACAGGAACACACATCTACTGATTCGTACCTTGTTACACTTGCACAAAAACATGATCACACAAATCCCAGCTTATCAGAAGTCACGTGTTGCTAATAAGAAGCAACCCGTAAATGTTTATCTGCTTGGTCGCATGCGTGGTGGAGTGGTACTATTGGGACCAAACACGCCAAGTCAAAACAAGCGATCCTGTTAATAACAGCTAGTTCTTCTAACACATTAAGAATGAAAGTTTGCTGTTACCAAGGCAGTTTCAGTTCCTTACAGTCAACGAGTGTGAGGAGTGGTGTACGCTCATCTGTAAGGAGGGGGAGTAATGAGTTATGTGTTTCCAAACTTACAAATTTACATATTGCAGATTTTGTAGTAGCTACACGTTTGCTACATCGCCTCCATTCTTACAGGGGCGGTGAAATAGCCCAGTGGTTAAAGCGTTGGCTCGTCACGCCGAAGATCCCGGGTTCGAATCTCCTAAGGGGTACAATGTGTGAAGCCCATTTTTGGTGTCCCCCGCCGTGATGTTGCTGGAATATTGCTAAAAGCGGCGTAAAACCAAACTCAGTCAGTCCATTCTTACAATTATTCGCTAATTTAACGGGGCTGTAGCCATATATTCACATTGGCATGAATATATTGCATAACATGTAGGAATCCTTCATTCAACATGACCACTAGAGTGTTACCGAAATTGATGATGATCGCGTCAATTCGACTTTCACGAAACCTGCACCTTTATGAAATCCAGCCTAAAGCATTACTTTCATATTGCCCATGAGCAAAAACTTACCATCGCAGTATGTAAATCTTCTAGTAATGATTTAATGTATATATTTCAGCTAGTGAACGGTTTAGTTGACGTTCAGACATGTGACTTATAACCTTTGGCCCCCATTTGCCAATGGTTCCAAGAATGTGGGTACGGAACCCCCAGAATGCAATCATCGGAAGGTCAACATTTTCATCTTTCTCAAATTGTCTTTGTTCCGATACCTCATCCAGTGGGTGCGTCCACGGGCATCCCACATGATGCATACTGACAATAAACAGACCCACGTGGCGCCTGGAGTTGATGCAGATATATTTCATACCTATGTCTGCTGTAGATATAGTTGTGATATTGACACATGTATTAGGACTACTTGTAAGTGTTACAGCTACTTCACTAGTAAACTGCCTGTGAATACTATCACTCTCTTCCAAATCACGATCGGTTTCAAGACAAATGTTCGTGCTAGGTTTAACAGATCCATGACTCACGGGTCGTGAAGTCAGCACTGATTTGACAACAGTAGCGGTATTACGCGCTTCACTGCAATTTCCAGCAAGCCTCATTTACGACCTGGTGGCGACAAGGCTCGTGTCGGGGGCCATTAAACCCCAACATAAAAGTCCATGTTGAGTAAATAACGTCCATGTGACTGTTAAACAACTTGTATCAGTTCGTTAGATGTATTGCATTTGGTGTAATCACATACCTGCGGCTGATATGTGCAGTTCACTTCTCACATTTAAACATATAGTCACCAGAAACATGAAACACATTACATTGGGAGGGAGTACGTTTCAAACTGTGTGTACTCTCGTGATTCACAGCACATCCACAGCTATATCCCTTGATACTCGAACATAAATATATTTTTATATAAACGTAGTTTGTTAAATGTAGGGATCTCCGCTTTGCACTTAACATAAATGTCAAGGCGTTCATTTTTTTTAAAAAAATGGAAAATTCAAACGCATAACTGTTGCTTGGAGACCGGTAGATAATGTATCACGATGATTCTTCATATAACAGATATAAGTTTACATAATATATGCTTCGGTTACATTCCTTGGAGAAAACAGAGAACGTAGTTTCAATGCACCTTGATCCACTAGTAGTCAGTGATGAGCTGCAAGGACGACTCGGCCTGATGCACAGTGCAAATCTCGCCGTCGATCATGGACTGTTGTGTCTACATCCAAACAACATCATCTTACTGCATTCGTGAGGCTGGTGTCTGGGACAACATGATCTTACTGCAGTCGTCTAGCTGGTGTGTGGGGCAACACCATCTGACTGTATTCGTGTAGGTGGTGTTTGGGACAACAACATCTTACTGCATTCGTGTGGCTGGTGTCTGGTACAACAACCTCTTACTGCATTCGTGTAGCTGGTGTCTGGGACAACAGTATCTTACTGCATTCGTCTAGCTGGTGTCTGGGGCAACAGTATCTTGCTGTATTCGTGCAGGTGGCGTCTGGGACAACAACATCTTACTGCATTCGTGTGGCTGGTGTCTGGTACAACAACCTCTTACTGCATTCATCTAGCTGGTGTCTGGGGCAACAGTATCTTACTGTATTCATGTAGGTGGTGTATGGGATAACAAGATCCTACTGCATTCGTATAGCTGGTGTCTGGGACAACAGTATCTTACTGCATTCTTGTAGCTGATGTCTGGGGCAACAGTATCTTACTGTATTCGTGAAGGTGGTGTCTGGGACATTACTGCATTCTTGTAGCTGGTATCTGGGGCAACACCGTCTTACTGAATTCGTGTAGCTGGTGTCTGGGGCAACAGTATCTTACTGCATTCGTATTGCTGGTGTCTAGGACAACACCGTCTTACTGCATTCGTGTAGCTGGTGTCTGGGGCAACAGTATCTTACTGTATTCGTGAAGGTTGTGTCTGGGACAACAACATCATCTTATTACATTCTTGTAGCTGGTATCTGGGGCAACACCGTTTTACTGCATTCGTGTAGGTGGTGTCTGGGGCAACAGTATCTTACTGCATTTGTGTAGGTGGTGTCTGGGACAACAACATCTTACTGCATTCGTGTTGCTGGTGTCTAGGACAACACCGTCTTACTGCATTCGTATAGCTGGTGTCTTGGGCAATAGTATCTTACTGCATTCGTCTAGCTGGTGTCTGGGGCAACAGTATCTTGCTGTATTCGTGCAGGTGGCGTCTGGGACAACAACATCTTACTGCATTCGTGTGGCTGGTGTCTGGTACAACAACCTCTTACTGCATTCGTCTAGCTGGTGTCTTGGGCAACAGTATCTTACTGTATTCGTGTAGGTGGTGTCTGGGAAAACAACATCTTACTGCGTTCGTGTGGGTGGTGTCTGGGGCAACAGTATCTTACTGCGTTCGTGTAGCTGGTGCCTGGGACAAGAACACCTTTCTTCATTCTTGTAGCTGGTGTCTGTGGCAACAGTATCTTACTGTATTCATGTAGTTTGTGTCTAGGACAACAACCATTACTGCATTCGTGTAGTTGGTGTCTGGGACAACAACATCTTACTGTATTCGCGTAGCTTGTGTCTGGGACAACAACCTATTACTGCATTCTTGTAGCTGGTGTCTAGTTCAACATAATCTTACAGCATTCTTGTAGCTGGTGTCTGGGGTAACACCATCTTACTGTATTCGCGTAGCTGGTGTCTAGGAAAACATCATCTTACTGCATTCTTGTAGTTGGTGTCTAGGGCAACACCATCTTACCGCGTTCTTGTAGCTTGTGTCTGGGGCATCAACATCTTACTGCATTCGTGTAGCTGGTGCATGGGACAACAACATCTTACTACATTCTTGTAGCAGGTATCTAGTTCAAAATCTTAACGCATTCTTTTAGCTGGTGTCTAGGGCAAAACCATGTTACTGTATTCGCGTAATTGGTGTCGAGGGCAACAACATCTTATTGCATTCTTGTCGCTGGCGTCTAGTTCAACATCATCTTACTGCATTCTCGTAGCTGGTGTCTAGGGCAACACCATCTTACTGCATTCTTGTAGCTGGTGTCTGGGGCAACAACATCTTACTGTATTCGTGTAACTGGTGCCTGGGACAACATCATCTTACTGCATTCGTGTAGCTGGTGTCTGGGGCAACAGTATCTTACTGTATTCGCGTAGCTTGTGTCTAGGACAAGATCATCTTACTGCATTCTTGTAACTGGTGACTAGGACAGCACCATCTTACTGCATTATTGTAGCTGGTGTCTGGGGCAACAACATCTTACTGCATTCGTGCACCATAACACATTGTACAAAGTCCAACAACAACATAACTTGGACATAGACCAAACAGTACACAGAGTAATACAACATTTTACAGCATTCTTTGAACATGCGTGACTAGTATAGAACAACAGTGTACTATCCACATAAAAGCACACAGTATAACAACAATATGATATAGTATCACGGCAATGCAATGGAAACCGTCTCCAGCACAATGACCTTTCAAAGACGCAAAACATTGCAAGTCAAGTTCTGCGCCAGAAAAAAGGGAAAGTTACCTGAAATATTATATGGACATACAACATCGCCGATACAAGACAAATACAGATTTAATACAGGTTTTAGAATCAACCTGTTCTTGTACACTATCAGCCAAACGTTGTTGTTTGTCTAAACATTGTGTAGAGCGAACAGGGAACATAATGCGCACATCTATGTCGACTGGTGCAACACATGTTTATGTAAAAGAGTTCTGGATATATAACCTGTACATATATACATATGGAAAAAAGTATTGCAACACCTATGATGGTAGCCCCTATATAGGCCCTTATATTAATATCATATTTATATTTGTTTGTATGATTATTTTGACCCTCAGGCACACCACACATTGATTTTAGATATGCACGTGCTACGATCAAAGTCGAGCACAAGGCAGCACGGCCAGATTTGTGTCAAGCTGGAATTTAAGGTTATGGGAAAAGACCCACTGGTCGGACAAAAGTCGATTTTACTTGCCCATTACTGATGGTCGAGCTTGTGTTTGGCGTCGCAAAAACACTAGAGCAAGTACCGTTTGGCGGGGGTTCATTGATAGTGTGGTGGTGTCACTGGCATGACTTTAAACATAATCTTGTGACGATCAGAAACAAAATCTGAATGGACAACGGTACATCACTGACATCCTAGTCAGGGTTGGTGTAGCACATTTCGATGACCCCCCTTTCATCACAAGGCCAGTCTTTATGGACGACAATGCCGAGCCACAACGTGTATGTGCCACTGGGGATGTTTTTACTTCGGGGTGAGAAGTAACTACCTTGGCACGAGATCATCCAGTACAATATCTTGATGTACTTGAACAAGCCCTTCATCAAGAATTGAACGCAATATCTCAACATCAAATTCAACGCCTGATAACATCAGTGAGAATGGATATTATTGCAGTTGGCGAAGATGACGCCTGATGTTGACATCACCCTCGGTTATTGATGCTTGCGTTATTTCTTGAGGATTGCTTGCAAGAATCTTGGGAATGACCACCATTGTTATCAACACTACAAAATGACTCTACATCTATGAATAAACTATAGTTTTATATTTTGATTTGCCATTTAATTTTGCCATTCGACTCAGTGTTTCCAAATATATGTTAAACTGAAGTTCGGATGAATTCCTGTGCTATGGTTAATGAAAACATATTGATTCCATGAAAAATGCGGAGTGTTGCGATATTGTTTTTCATGTGTGTATATTAAGATACATGACTGTCTCGTGTAGGTCCTGTGTGTCAAAGATGACTCTGTCCTCTTACTCTGTTTCGTCTTTTTCCTGTTTTCTGGAAATGCCTCTGCCTTCTGCTCCCTGCTGGTCTCTATCCTGTGTCTGCTCTCTGAGCTTGTCTTCATTCGCACTCGCCCATTTCCGTAGACTCGCCCCTCTATCGATAAAAGTATTATGCCAAAATATGAAAACCCGTCAGAAAGCATATGTCATGGGTCAATGAATACTGCAGGAACAATATTGAAATTACACACGTCTTGTACCTAAATTATAGCCTACACATTGTGAATGCTGTATTCGGGCAAACTGTATATGAGTTTGAGTACAATATGTTAAAACAGCATCTGCATTATGTATTATATACGGAGAGACATACACGTGAATCGTTATATCAAATAGTCCCACGACCATGCCCAGTTGTTTTCAGAAGGAACCGAATCGCCAAAAATGTCCGTGAGAGGGGAGACGCTGTCACGGATAAAACACGAGTTGGTCTCGAATACGCCTGACTGGTTTGTGCCCAGTGTCCCCGAAAGTCGATTACCCTGTGTCTGTACTTCGTCTTTGATCTGAGCTCTGGAAATGTCTTTGTACCCTTGTGCATTGGTGGCCCAGTTCCTATTTTCGGAGTTCTGGACCCACTTTCTCGAAACAAACTTAAGTCTGAGTTTTGACTTAAGTTAGAGTTTTTACTCAAATATGAGAAAACACGATAAATGCATTTTCGAGAATAAACTGAAATCGATATTAAACTCAAACATAGTGAACAATTTGAGTTTGGTGGAAAGATTACTTAAGTTGTTTGAAATTTGAATATAAACTTAAGTTTGTTTCGAGAAATCGGGAACCTCTGGAAGGGTTTTACTATATGTTAGTGGCTGGTCTCTTCGCAGTTAAACTCTGCACTTGATCCACTTAATGTTTTGTCTTGCAAACAGATGGTGAAGCTAGAACAAAGGACTGCCGCTGAATGGTTGATTCGCGACATCTGTGAAATGGAGATGTGCATACAAATACATTCACAAACATTTTCTGCCGTTGCTGCTTCTACCATCTTCATGGAATCTTTAAAGTATATTGCTCAACTCCTTTATGCGAACGTTTTTTTCAGTTTTGGGCCATCTTTTTTCTATTTTACAAAGCATCGTTATTGGGAACGCCATAGACACATCACGAGGACCAACAGGTGTAACCGGATTCGGGGAGATGCTCTGTACATTTGATCTCCTTTGTTGTGTTATTGTTCACTCATTCTGACACGTTACGATCAGTTTGATATTGGCGGTTGGAACACTTTTGCATGTCCCAGTCTGCATTTAGGTACGTTTTTAAAACCATTTCCTCATTGATATCATAGTCTTATCGGATAAAAAAGAAAAGACACCTGTTGCTGAAATATATTTCTGTTCATTTGTGCTGGATAGATACTCTTCCTTTTTGAGCTTTCAACAATAACTACACCATTAACGATTAAAGATCACTTGTGTTGATACAGTATGTCTTATCCATCACGACGATCTACAAATCTGCCGACTGATTTCTTTAAAGCTGTCTCTATTTCCCCCATTTCCGTTATTGCTGTCATTTCCGGTTCGTCTTATCGCAGACAGCTTCTGAAAGCTTTTTGATAAGTAGTCATCTTGTCTGAACGCCTGTAATCGGCCGAAATGTGTCACTGTTCAACTACTGTTTGGTGGTACGTGTTTGAGTCGACGAATCAATGTTTTACTTGCATTCAGTGCCGGCCCAGCTGATATCAGGCGAGTCTCTGCCGCTTTTGAGTGCAGCCTTATTGTCCTTGACAAAAAGTAATAAGATGATAATAGTGACCAAACATCTGCACACGCTCATCTTACGACATTCAAGTTCCTGGAGGTTTGTGTATCGAAAAAAACAATTTTCAATGAATCCGTTTATAGGCGAGCGCTCTCAGCTCCCCAAGCCATGCATGGCAGTTACCTTGGATGACGTAATAGATTAAAGGAATATGATTACAATACTAGAGGAACAATGTAATCATTGTAAGGGATGCCACTTTCTAAGTGATAACAGGTTGTTGTTGTGAAAATCACGTTTGCACATCAGTAAACTGTAAATGGCATGTTTCCACGCTTTATTCAAAGGATAAGTTTTGTCTGATGGTCTTTCCATTCAATTTTCACCACTATTTGGCCTTTACGCCCAATGAAACAGTCCATATGGAACCTAGAACAAAGCTTACTTTGTAGTGTTGAGGCAATTATGTCTTGGGTGATCACACACGACCTCTGCTGTATTCATTATAACAGTTGTGATAATCTACACTACTCACATCTTGTCATGACCTCAAGTGTAAGGTGACTGTGATCTACTTGATTTTGTCAGAGATGTTTTTTAGTTTCCATGAATACTCATCTCTGAGTTAGTTTGAATGCTAGTTTAATGTGGCGAAATAACGTGTATGAAGACACCTAAGGCTTAAATGTTTTCCTTGATGACATAATTCCGCTGTTGAAAAACTGCAAAGCTTGGAATGACCCTTTAACGGGCAAATTCTGCAATGTTTCCTCTCCCATCAGGGCGGGCTAAAGGTTATAGAAATATTCCAAGATCGCTTAACTCTTTTTGCAAGATTCTACAGAATTAGCCTCCAGCTGCATGCAAACACATCAGTGACATTTGCACGTTTTGGTCACGCCTAAAACCCGGGTTCGAATCCCCACATGGGCACAATATGTGAAGCCCATTTCTGGTGTCCCCCGCCGTGATGTTGCTGGGATATTGCTAAAAGCGGCGTAAAACCAATCTCAGCCAGTCAGTCAGTTGCACGTTTTTTCAACAACAATAATACCACAGGCGTTTGCGAAAGACTAAACGTGATCTCGTGATTCTAAGAAGCATAGCACAGTTGTATTTCAAACACAACACACCAAGACCGCTCCCTAGCGTGTCCATTCTCTGTAAATCTTGTGGCAGAACTGGGGAAAAGTAAACGTTTAAGGTCATCTCATCTAGTTTTCCTGATAGTTATAATTGAAGGGGAGCTTGTTATTCATCTTGCCACCATAAAATGGCTTTCCCAGGACACCATAACAACAACTCACGATCCATATCTTTCATCTGTATTTATCTGCTATTTAATGATCTGCTTAACTTTGGTCACTTCCCACAAGAATGGGCAACATCTGTTATTCACCCATTACATAAGAATGGCAATAAAACCGACCCCAACGACTATAGAGGTATTGCCATAAGCAGCTGCTTAGGTAAACTTTTCTGTAAAATACTTAATGAAAGAATAACTAAATACTGTGAAAACAATAAAATATTTGATAATTGTCAAGCAGGATTTAGAAAGGGATTCAGAACATCTCACAACATTTTCACACTGAAAACTATTATTGACAGCTCTAAATCGAAGAAAAAGAAGCTTTATGCTTGCTTTGTCGACTTTAACAAGGACTTTGACACTGTTGATAGAAGTATACTTACCTCAAAACTTCATGCCTTGGGTATATCTTGTAACATACATCGTGTTATAACATCCTTATATAACAATGTCCTTTATAAAGTTAAAACAAGCGAGGGAATGTCGACCCATTTAAATCAAATATAGGGGTAAGGCAAGGATGTATACTATCCCCAACATTGTTCAATCTATTTATTAATGATCTTGAATCCTATTTTGATAAAGAGAAAAATGGCCTAACACTAGCTGGTCTCAATTTATTCCATTTACTGTTTGCCGATGATCTGGTCCTTCTGTCTGATACACCAACCAAACTTCCAAGAGCTTCTCAATAATCTCTCAAATTACTGTAATGACAATAAATTCACTATCAACACTGAAAAAACTAATGTAGTTATATTTGGCACAAAAACCCACTATCCAATATTCAGATGGTCAGTGGCAGGGCAGAATATTAATGTCTTAGACAAATACAATTACTTAGGTGTTACGTTTCATAACAATTCTAAACTTAAACACTGTGTGGAATCCCTTGTAAAAAAAGGTCAAAGGGCATACTATGTTCTCTCTTCTAACTTGTTTGGAGATGATTTAGGTCCAACAGTCTGCTGCAAAATTTTCAAGGCAATTTTTGAATCTGTTGTTCGGTATAACAGTGAATTATGGGGAACTGACTTTGTTCTGCTGAGACATATAGATTCTTTCCCACCTGAAAACTTACAAACGAAATTCTGTGAACGTACTCTGGGAGTTTCTCCGCAAACGCATAACTGGGCATGCAGAGCAGAGCTTGGTTTGTTTCCCCTATTATTCAGAGCAATTAAATCCATTGTTAAATTCTAAAGACACATTTTACAATCTCCAAATACCATTTTAAAACATGCTTTTAATGAATCAATAAAGATTGCCAAACACAAAA
>VKKT01000022.1:415683-428035 GCA_008038995.1 Haliotis laevigata
TTTATGTAGTTTATAGAATATTGTCACTGTTTCTTTATGGAACGTTTGCACAATAAATATTTTATCTCTCTTTATCTCTCTGTAGCTGTCACTTAACAGCAGGTTCGACGAAAAAGATCAAATGACCGCTTAAACTTAGTGTCCTACATTTGAACGCCAAGGAATTGATAGCACCAGTAATTAATAGGTTGCTGCCATGACGTCAATTTAGATTCAAGTTCAACTTGTCGTATCTTCACCCTCTCAATCAACACTTAACATCATACATGCTGCACGATGTAGAGGTCCAAATGATTCCAATAACATATCATCAAAACGTTCTCGAATATTATTTTAGTAGTCGTTGACATGCAACATCCTGACAGTTGCAAATCATCTCTGAGCCAGCAGTACTCTATCAAGCCTGTGTGGCAAGTCAGGGGTTAGAGTAGGGTACATATGCCACGTCTTACTGCCCAGTAGACCCCCAAGGAGAGGGTTTAAAGAGGTTAAGTTAAAGCGGATCGATAGTCCTACTGGAAGAAGTGTTCTCGACCGGAAAGTGGTTACCCTTACCGTAGACATACACTTCCTGCACTGACGGCTTCAATAGATCAAGCCTGTTAAAACTGCACGCCTTTCGTCGTTTTTTGCGATTTTCTTTATTTGGTATTGAGACGATAAAACATCGGCAAAGTCAGTCATGTGGCATGTAGGCTATCACATGGAGGTACTTTATGATAAAGACACATATGCGCAAACGTATCTCGTCGATTAGTTTGACAATTCAATCGAAGATTCTCTCGTAGATTCAAAGGTATCTGACAGCGGTCTTAGTTTAAGATCAGACATTAACTTAGAGAATTCTATATTAGTTCCATGTTTCATTTGTATCTGTAAAAATCAATATGTGGCAAAAATGTAAATCGTTATTCAGTTTCGAGAATTTCTAAGGCATAATTTAAACGGCAAGACTAACACACTACATTTTGAATGTGATAGTTAGATTGGTAAGGAACCACAAAGAGGAACATATCGTCTGATGTCATGTAGCAATATCCGATCACAGTGAACATGTAACAGTAACTATTTCGGGTGGTGGCAATTGATTGACGTTGGTGCATGCAGACTGCAGCGACAAGCATCAGAATATGTGCATAAACAAGATCAATAATACGCATCACATGACAACTTGTATTGGCTAGATGCACGTGCAGATTCAATATATCATCGATGGTGGAGCCACATAGCGGAAACAATCGACATTGCACTCTGCCACAACAGTGAAATCTGTGTTTTGTTGTCACGTGCGGGAGTCGTTTGACTATGGCTGTTTTCCCTCTTTTGGACAATAATACAGAAGAACTCCAATCCTGTAATTAAACACACCAGTGTCTGTGTTGTTCTTGTGCATCCCTGCATCTCTACAATACAAGAGCGGTTGTCAGATTCTGTGCTTAGTTTATTGATATCTGGCACTCCTCTTAGGAGGAACGTATTCAAAACAACTTTTGCTTCTGAGGTATGTTTATACTTTGCTGTTAACAAAAGAAAAGTAAAACATTAGTACATTTTTCCAAATTGTCATGTGAGGTGACAAGTTCCATTCATGATTATACGGATAATGTACGATGTTACACAACGCCTACATCAACGACTGCTGTGGTACCCCGTGTTTACTTGTCTCATATCCCAGATTACATGTAGTTGAGTATTGCGTGAACTCCCACACTCCCGCTCCCAACAGCTGCAGCCGAGTTATGTAGTAGACAGAAAGTGTACCTGCCAAACAGATCAAGAACTTAAGGGTATTATTTCTGATACAAGAAAACACTTTATCTCTTTTGACATTTGCACTGGTGCAATACACTTCACATGGTCCACCTTACATACCGGTTTCCAAATGAAAAGACTTTGCAAGATGGGCACTTCTTCATCAGCAGACGGAAAGTGTGCAAGTGACACCTACCCAACACTTAACTATGCAGCCAAACGAATCATGTTCCCTGTGATGGGGACTAGTTATCATATTAATGTCCTTGTTTCGTGTGCACCTGTCACTATCATCCTCAAAGGCCAAATGGTGCCCTTACCATGTAGCGTGTATTTTGTTTGTGTTTGTTTGTTTATGCGTATAACTGTATTACTTCTCGAGTTTGCAAATTTAATACAAAGTAATTTGCCCAAGAAGTTATACATAAGCTTGGGATATATTGACAATTTGATATGATTCAATAACCATGAAATGTCCAATTCCCTTCCACGGATTTACTCACCTGACCTAGAAAGGAAGGAAAACAGTGGCACTGCCTCACTATGTTCTGATCTCTGCATGAATATTCAGAGTAACAAAGATTCTTTACAAGACTTATGCCAAGAGGGATGCGTGGCATCTTTCAAACAAACAGCAACAATGTACATGTGAAAGAAAACAATCATCTTGACTTATATTGTAAGGATTTTATAGAAATGCCTGGCATCAATGCTGGGTGAGATACAGCCACCCAGGACTTTCCCTGGGACATTATATACACACTTAATGTACATACTACAGGTACAGTATGGGCTGTAGGTTCCAGGAACTCATTTGTCTGGAGACGATGCACAATGTCATTGCTGTCATCGCCACAGAGCAGACAGAAACCCGATGTTATCGGTAAAATGCCTAGTTTGACAACAGCATATATCCACGTCTTGCATGTATTAAACCAGTTACACAAGTTCCATAGTCTATGAGGTATAAGTGTTCCATGAATTGCATTAAACCGTGATGGGCCTGGTCGTAGTAGCAAACTGTTGGACCACCTCGATGTCTCTAATTCTGACACTGACTTAAGAACTTTTATCCGTGTTGTGTTCTTGGGGAACTGTCCATCATTTACATTTTAAGCTAGTATATAGTTGAAGGGGTCATACTTCTTCGTTGTGTTCAAAAGGTCATGGGTCACAGACACTCTTGAAATGTTATATCACAGATATTGTACAACTCGCATGTAAAAGAGGTTTTTCACAAAAAAGTGATGATGGGGTTCTGCATACTCGTCCATCATACAGTCACAGTACAGCCTTGTCAATATTTACTTGAATGCTCCATAGGCCGAGCGTCTGTGTCGTTGCTGCAGTTGTACATAGTCCTACGAACTTCTTAAGCCCATTCTTAACATATTGGCTACGATCAAAGTTAAGAATTCTTAGGGCTACGTACGTTTCGAGAATGAGGGCCCAGATGCGGAAGTTCTAAATACTTCTTGCAATGGATCGTTGTAGTTTTTCCAGTTCATGTATTTCCGATGGTTTCAGGTCACTCCATAATTCACAGCCACACAGTATGCTGGGGATGATCATTCGTCGCCATATCTTAACACAACAGAACCATGGACTCCGGCTTCTTAGCCAACATCCCAAAGGGGGCATTTCTCGGTTCTCCTTCCCTTTAAATTGTTCTTCTACATCTAGTATGAACACTTGAACAACATTCCGAGATCACGGAACATATTCGTAATTATTACACTGAATCAACTTCAAAATACCTACAATCCCACTAGTAACATTTTCTCGGTCTGTTAAGAACTATAACGCATCTAATGCCGTCTGCGGATGACTTAATGTCATCTCGGTTATCAAAGGAACGTCGTTGTATTTCTAAAACACGAAACAAAGACACTGCCCATCACATTTAATATCTTTGAATTATATAACAGAGCTGTAGGAAACGGTTCTATCCAGGATCACAACACACTGTCTTGCGAAACATTGAAGATCAACTTATCTTATCAATCTAAAGGGAGAAACGGCAGTTTGCTATAAAACCTGAAACTATGAGATGGCGTTTTCAAGATACCATTCAGTCGACCCGATCAACAAGTTCCATGTACAGCTAGAAGCATACATCAGGTTCTCTGGAGAATCAACTGACCGCTTACATTTGGAGTCCCACATTTGAACGCCAAGGATCAACACCAGTAAATAATAGGTTGCAGCCATGACGTCAATTTAGATTCAAGTTCAACTTGTCGTATCTTCGCCTTCTCAATCAACACTTAACATCATACATGCTGCACGATGTAGGGGTCCAAATGATTCCAATAACATATCATCAAACGTTCTGGAATATTATTTTAGTAGTCGTTGACATGCCGCATCCTGACAGTTGCAAATCATCTCTGAGCCAGCAGTACTCTATCAAGCCTGAGTGGCAAGTCAGGGGTTAAAATAGGGTACATATGCCACGTCTTACTGCCCAGCAGACCCCCAAGGAGAGGGTTAAAGAGGTTAAGTTAAAGCGGATCGATAGTCCTACTGGAAGAAGTGTTCTCGACCGGAAAGTGGTTACCCTTACCGTAGACATACACTTCCTGCACTGACGGCTTCAATAGATCAAGCCTGTTAAAACTGCACGCCTTTCGTCGTTTTTTGCGATTTTCTTTATTTGGTATTGAGACGATAAAACATCGGCAAAGTCAGTCATGTGGCATGTAGGCTATCACATGGAGGTACTTTATGATAAAGACACATATGCGCAAACGTATCTCGTCGATTAGTTTGACAATTCAATCGAAGATATTCTCGTAGATTCAAAGATATCTGACAGCGGTCTTAGTTTAAGATCAGACATTAACTTAGAGAATTTTATATTAGTTCCATGTTTCATTTATATCTGTAAAAATCAATATGTGGCAAAATGTAAATCGTTATTCAATTTCGATTATTTCTTAAGAAAGTATTACATGAGAAGTCTATCAGGTCATGTTATGAATGTGATAGTTGAAATAGCTCTCAACGCTGAGATGGACACTACTTTTTGCCCCAGGTGCCATCCTATTGATTTACGCTGGCGCAATCGGAATCATATGACATGAATAAACATATGTCCATGAACAAGATCGATAACATGGATCACATAATAACTTGTATTAGTTAGATCCACGTGCACATTCAATATATCGGTTCAGTGTTTTGTTATCACGAGTAGTTTTGCAATGGCTGCGTAACATTGTTGTGCTGTGATAGAAAACTCCATACTTGTCATGAAATGACTCAGCTTCTCCATTGTCAATGCATGCCGGTCTCACCTGGATGGAGACCGGTTATAGTTATTCCGCTACATCAATTATTTGTAAGATGTTCTATTTTGGTGTTGCATACAGAAAACTGAATATCATGTTTCAGATCGTTCTATCATGCTACATAATGTTTGTATAATCATACAAGATAGTGCCATGCGGTGCATTGTTGCCACACATCGTGAGCTCTTGTACAAGTGTGTGTAGCTTCACCTCTTTGTTATAACATGTTACTGTGTCATGACACTCACTTACCTGGATGAGGATTCGGCGACCTGTCCAGGTGGGCACTTCATCATCAGCTCGCTGAGATGTGGACGCGGCATCCTGCAAATACATTACTTGTATATTGTTCCATTTTGTAGTTTGTAGTTATCGTACTTAAAAGGAGAGCGCTTCAATGATTCCTCAAGTACCCGTGGTCTGGTTGCCCTGCCGTTACCTGAATATACAACCGCAGTTGTGTGATGAGCGGGTGTTTCTTACATCAGAAATAATGTACCGTACGAGCGATGACCATAATATTACGTATTGTAGCTTTGTTTAGCTATTTGACCTCAATGGCTATAGATGATACAATTCAATATTTGGTTTCGATTTAAGAATCGTAACGAATTAGGTCTATAAGTACTACTATTATAATCCAAGTATAAGACACTGAAGATGAATCGTTGTGTACATGCATGGAATACGGCTATTTACTCAATCTGGCTATTCTCTCCGTTTAAATCTCAAAAACTGTATAAATTCTATTTTCAAGGCGCTCTACAAAATGCATAAAAATTGTATCATGAATTTCATAGTGTGACGCTCGTGACTTTTCTAGGCGGTCTGTCGCGAGTATCTGATAGAACGTGAGAGTTCTGCACTATGACTGCCGAATATCTGCTTTTGTCTCGATCAATACCAATTTAAATACAACCAATCTAAAAAGGCAAAACTGGTCACCATATAAGCAATTGAATAATAGAGGGAGAAGTAAAATATTGTACACTTAATCTGGCAAACATTTCTCGAAATGGTATACAGGTTCATCAACAATGTCATGAAAAATATTAAGATGCATCAACTCTCAAAGTCATAACGTCTAAATTATGCCAAAGATCGGGGAAATACAAGGACACTAAATATATAAATATCATGAGAGTTAAACATTTGGTCAACAGAGCCTACAGAGACGTAGACACTGATGTTCCTCAGGTCATTACTGTGTGTGCAGGCACTCAGGGCGAGATGACGTCTTGTTGCATTGATGAGAAACCTGTCCTCAACCTATGTAGTTGAATGCTGTCAACCATCTGCTTGTCATCTAGGAGCTGACCCAAACGCCTGATAACGATTCCGTGCCCTGCTTATCACACTTTGGCTGACACAAAGACACGTGCAAAGTGACGTTGTGTTGAACCAGTTTCAATTGCACCTATGCATTTGTCTAATTCTTCAGTTGTATACTGAACACAAACAGAAACGTCACACCAGAGAAATGAATGGAAATGGGTGGTACAAGATAGTTAATATGGGCGAATACCATAATAACCAGGTTTAACCTGACGCAACAGCCCATCTCAACTTTGGCGCATGGAGCACGCTACTGTTTGAAAACGCGACCCTGCATGTGTGCGGGGTCGCTGGATTACGCTTTCGTGTCCCTAACTACCAACACGTTCACAATCCTTAAGATGTAAACCATTCTCACTCCTTACAACTGTTGAATGTGAAGTTGGAATTACCATGCTACAGTCTGGCCAGTCTTCTGTGGCTGTAGCACGTGCCATGAGATGCAGTAAATGGACAATTCACAACCTGAGCAAACGAGAATGACATCTGATCTCCCCAGGTCAGGACGGCCACGTGGGACAACACATGCGATGGGCAATCAAGTCCGGCCCCGTCATTTGCGTTATATCGTTTCACGACCAAAAAATCAACCAATAAGGAACTGTTTAGGGGTCGCGTAACTGCCCCTACCATACGAAACCGCTTGCAATCTGCCAATCCTCGTACCCGACGTCCTCATGTTGGACCGATTTTGACACAGGTGAACCGTTATGAACGATTACGTTGTGCACAATTGCACCAGCAATTAAATACATTTCCTGAAAAATGCGGGTATTGATATCACGGAGTGGCCATTGAGACCACATCACCCAAGCGAACACGTATGGAATGCTAGCTCTTGGAAGACGTCTTCGTTCATTGTGACGTCAAGCCCAGAATGTTCAAGAGCCGGGCACCATGTTGGCACAGCAATGGCGCAGGTTTTCTAATGCTATGTTCCTGAATGTTTGGCGATCATGAGCCAATGTTGCCATGTGAATGCGAGAGGGGGACACACACGCTACTGAACAAGCTGCACTACAGATGGCCAGTCCTCGTGAAATTCAAACATGGCCAATCGTGTTCCTGTTGACTGTGGATGGTGCACCAAGAGCACCTTAATGCATAAGCCTGTTTTAGTGTACGTTCATTACGTCCATAAACCAGATTTATCCACTAATACACTATGTTCTACATGAGTATGTTTGGGAAATTCGGAGTTTATATTTTTGGCTTGGCATACGTTCATTCAATTGGCGCAATGCTCCGAAGAATATTTCGTTGACCTCGATGTGCAATGATTCGTCATGTCTGTATTCAATCATATTTTCAAGCACCGACTGCACATCCTGACCGTGACGGTAGGCCTCTGTCCTTTCACCAGAGTTTACCCGTCCGCTGTGTACCGAGATATTAGACTCTATTTGTTGTACGAGTGTTTGAATATCACCACAGTATAGTGGTATATATAGAGTCCACAGACTCACTGCAAACACATGTCGAGTATCCATATGCAGGCGTACCAGGCGTATTTATAGCGCCCCAACGAACAAACAATAACATTTGAAATTTGAATTGCGTGCATGTCCTGCACTACTTCTATGTTCCGGTTGTTTTCAGGAACTTACAACCTTATACCTCCGGCATAATAGCTGACACATGTTTCGCCATTAATACCAGCATTAAAGTATGCTTAAACTACACAAAGGGTCGTTACATAGACAAGTTAAATACATCTTCATTCATTGCACTGACATAAATGTATTCTTTGAATATCAATCTTTCGCATTTATCATTTCGTTATGCACAGAAGTCGTATATACGAACAGTTCACTGTCTCACTACCAGTTACTAGGATCCCCATTATGGGAGTGGCGACATGTATGCTATTTACTGACATGCTGGTGTAACAAAATACTCCACCTTCCATCTTATATTGCTCTTACGCGTCTTGTACAGATCTGGTGTCAGCATGTAGTCACAGAGAGAAAGTATGTCTGTTTTTCCCACATTGTAAGCACAGGTGGTACCACACCATGTTCTGTTTGTTTACTATTCATATCTGTACTTCATCCGCAACATTACAAAGTGATGCTTGACCCAAAATGCCAGCTGGCACCAAACATTGTGATAAATATTTAATGGATCGTGAAAAACACGGTGATGAATTCAGGAAAATTATCTATCGCTTAATGTATGTTACAGAACACACCATTGTTTTTCTGTTAGGAATATCTGTAATAAACCTATAGAGCTTTTTAGAAGTAACTTACAGATTGTCTGTCTATCTGTCTGTCTATAACAAACCTTCTGTTTACACACACACACACACACACACACATACACGGACCTCAATCTCCCCTACGCAGAACAACTCCCTTTACAAGAACACACACACACACACACACACACACACACACACACACACACATG
The DNA here is from genome assembly GCA_008038995.1 of Haliotis laevigata. Taxonomy (NCBI): domain Eukaryota; kingdom Metazoa; phylum Mollusca; class Gastropoda; order Lepetellida; family Haliotidae; genus Haliotis; species Haliotis laevigata. Next base: position 424,476 of record VKKT01000022.1, read on the forward strand.
TACACATATAAAGCAATGTGCACTTCACACGCATACATCCACACATACGTGGACCACATAGAAGGACTCTCTATACATGAACACACACACACACACACAGAGCAAACCCAACCAACCATACAAAACATACACACACACGTGCGCACAGACAGAGAGAGAGATAGAGAGAGAGATAGAGAGAGAGAGAGAGAAAGAGAGAGAAAGAGAGAGAGCAAACCCAACCAACCAAACAAAACATACACACATACAGCAAACACTAACAAACAAAACACACACATACTCGTGTGGGATAAATAAGTCCCACGTTTAATTTGCCGGGAGAATGTACATTCACCAGAAGAAATTTACCGGGGGAAATGTAATCGTGAACCAGAGGAACAGATACAGATATCCACAGGTACGAAGGTGGGCGCCATAACGCAACGAAGACAAATCATTCATTAGTTGGTGGTGGAAGTCACTGTAGTAGTTGGTGGTGGAAGTCTGTTAGTAGTTGGCGGTGGAAGTCTCTGTAGTAGTTGGTGGTGGAAATCTGTGTAGTAGTTGGTGGTGGAAGTGTCTGTAGTAGTTGGCGGTGGAAGTCTGTGTAGTAGTTGGCGGTGGAAGTCCCTGTAGTTGTTGTTGGTGGAAGTCTGTGTAGTAGTTGGTGGAGGAAGTCTCCGTAGTAGTTGGTGGAAGATGTCTGTGTAGTAGTTGGTGGTGGAAGTCTGTGTAGTAGTTGTTGGCGGAAGTCTGAGTAGTAGTTGGTGGTGGAAGTCTCTGTGTAGTAGTTGGTGGTGGAAGTCCGTGTAGTTGTTGGTGGTGGAAGTCTCTGTAGTAGTTGTTGGTGGAAGTCTCTGTAGTAGTTGGTGGTGGAAGTTTGTGTAGTAGTTGGTGGCGGAAGTCTGTATAGTTGTTGGTGGTGGAAGTCCCTGTAGTAGTTGTTGGTGGAAGTCTGTGTAGTAGTTGGTGGTGGAAGTCTTTGTAGTAGTTGTTGGTGGAAGTCCCTGTAGTAGTTGTTGGTGGATGTCTGTGTAGTAGTTGTAGGTAGAAACCCTGTAGTAATTGTTGGTGGAAGTCCGTGTAGTAGTTGTTGGTGGATGTCTGTGTAGTAGTTGTAGGTAGAAACCCTGTAGTAATTGTTGGTGGAAGTCCGTGTAGTAGTTGTTGGTAGAAATCTGTGTAGTAGTTGTTGGTGGAAGTCCCTGTAGTAGCTGTTGGTGGAAACCCAGTAGTAGTTTTTGGAAGAAGTCTGTGTAGTAGTTGGTGGAAATCTGTGTAGTAGTTGTTGGTGAAAGTACCCATAGTAGTTGTTGTTGGTGGAAGTCCCTGTAGTAGTTGTTGGTGGAAGTCCCTGTAGTAGTTGGTGGTGGAAATCCCTGTAGTAGTTGGTGGTGGAAGTCAGTGTAGTTGTTGGTGGTGGAAGTCACTGTAGTAGTTGTTGGTGGGAGTCCCTGTAGTAGTTGTTGGTGGAAGTCTGTGTAGTAGTTGGTGGTGGAAGTCTTTGTAGTAGTTGTTGGTGGAAGTGCCTGTAGTAGTTGTTGTTGGAGGTCTGTGTAGTAGCTGTTGATAGAAACCCTGTAGTAGTTGTTGGTGGAAGTCCGTGTAGTAGTTATTGGTGGAAGTCTGTGTAGTAGTTGGTGGTGGAAGTCTTTGTAGTAGTTGTTGCTGGAAGTCCCTGTAGTAGTTGTTGGTGGAGGTCTGTGTAGTAGTTATTGGTGGAAACCCAGTACTAGTTGTTGGTGGAGGTCTGTGTAGTAGTTGGTGGTGGAAGTCTGTGTAGTAGTTGTAGGTAGAAGTCTCTGTAGTAGTTGTTGGTGGAAGTCTCTGTAGTAGTTGGCTGTGGAAGTCTCTGTGTAGTAGTTGGTGGAAGTCTCTGTAGTAGTTGGTGTGGAGGTCTGTGTAGTAGTTGTTGGTGGAAGTCCCTGTAGTAGTTGGCGGTGGAAGTCTCTGTAGAAGTTGGTGTGGAGGTCTGTGTAATAGTTCTTGGTGGAAGTCCCTGTAGTAGCTGTTGTAGGAAGACCCTGTAGTAGTTGGTGGTGTAAGTCTCTGTAGTAGTTGTTGGTGGAAGTCTCTGAAGTAGTTGGTGTGGAGGTCTGTGTAGTAGATGGTGGTGGAAGTCTGTGTAGTTGTTGTTGGTGGAAGTCTGTGTAGTTGTTGGTGGTGGAAGTCTCTGTAGTAGTTGGTGATGGAAGTCTCTGTGTACATGTGGGTGTCCATGAAATTTGAGAAAAAAAATAATTTGAAAGGAAATTACAATCCCAGGACATTTATTCCCAGTAACAGATAGAACTTATTGTGTGATATTGTGACGAAGGGTAGTGAGTATGTGAGTGTGCGTGCGTGCGGTGAGATTTACAGGGGGATCATTTTCACCCCCGCACAATCACATCGATAAATAACTGAAATAATCACTTGAAGACGACTTTAAAACGTGCCCCACCTCATCAGAAGAAATCCTGAAGTCATGCAGGGTCTTAAATGTTTACTGATTTGGCGAACCACTGACACTGTTGACCCAATGTTACCAAGAATCATATTTATGTAGAATCTGGGATTCGTACCCACCGTAATGTGTTTTTGGCACGCATCTTCAAGACACGTAAGTGGTGCCACGGAACAGTCCTGGTACAGTTACTATGTAATAAAGCCCAGTCTGGTGATACACCAGAAATTAGCAAAGCCTACGTGTTTTTCATCTGTATGTAATATGAACTTACAACTGCTGCAACACGATTCTATATTATGTTCTCGTGTATGGCGTTTGTTGTTTTTGTACACTTGATCTCCACTATTCATGCAATGGAAAGACTTTCCACAATGAATACGCCCTTCCTCCTCCACGGACAAAACAGAGAAGGAATGGAACCCTCCCTCGTTAAACCCATTTATAGCTTATCGGAGACCTAGACCCCATCACTGTAGCTTTCTGCGTTACCCACAGTGAAGGAAAGGATGTGTTCTTGGCCGCACACAAGAATACTATCTGAATGTCAGTTAAGAGATTAATGCCTGTAAACACATGAACACTATTGTGACAATACGTAACTCGTATTTTTCGTATTTCTGCCCTTTTGAGTAGTACAACACAATCGCTGACTCTGGTTGGAGAACGGAACGCCGTCGTGCTGAGATTTCAGATTTCTCGGCAAACAATACTGCACCTGAATACTGTCCATAGCGATGTACTCGTCTTGAGGCCTAGAGTTGTATGGTATTGGAACAGATGGTGGACTGTTGGCGATACTAGACAACACAGACTGCATAAACATTCCCAACTTTACAACACAGACTGCATGAACAGTCACAGATTTACAACACGGACTACATGAACAGTTGTAACTTTACAACATGGACTGCATGATCAGTACTAACTTTACAACATGGACTGCATGATCAGTTGTAGCTTTACAACACGGAGTGCATGATCAGTTGTAGCTTTACAACACGGAGTGCATGATCAGTTCTAACTTTACAACATGAAGTGCATGAACAGTTGTAGCTTTACAACACGGAGTACATGATCAGTTGTAGCTTTACAACACGGAGTGCATGATCAGTTGTAGCTTTACAACACGGAG
>VKKT01000022.1:439556-460744 GCA_008038995.1 Haliotis laevigata
GTGTGTGTTTATACTGAGGTCAGTTAATGTAGTGGACTATCATCAGGGGGCAATGCACGCAGTCCGCATGGTGACACATGATGTGATCACATGAATAGTGTACTCGTGTTCAACGGGGCTCCATCAACATGTAACATACAGAACAGTCACCGCCATTGATTTTTGTACAGTTTAGACCCATGTAACAACCGCATTACGAGTTAACCGTTGCATCACAACGTTCAAACAGCCGTTGGCTTTGATGTCGGTACAATTGCTTTTGACATTTAAAACTGACAAATGTCAAACATGTTATGGCTGACAAAAACATGACTTGATTGATTATACACCAATTGACCTGATCCCAAAATAACAGGCCCAAACAAACACTGGTAATGGCTGGCTTGTAACATTTCTTGGCGAGACCGCTGGTCAGGTACCGACTGAGAACGGCCGTGGAGCAGGTGGATGGTACCTGACGGAAGGAAACAATGTAGAACTGACAGACATAAAGACGACCGACAGTCAGACATGCAGATCAGAAACTTTGTTGACAGATGTTACATAAGTAAATCGTTACACAAGGAGAGAATGTTGGCTATGTTGCCGGTCTCGTCGAGTTGTATAAACGTGATATATAGATACTGGATTCTCCTTAGAACTGACTCGGAAGAAAAACGAAGTTAAAATGTTTTATCCGAGCTCTGCCTTATCTCAGTCCAGCTGTTATAGACAATCAACGTAGAATTAAACCAACTCATGTTCCGTGTACTGTAAAGCCCACGCAGGTAATAATCAGTGGTAATGATTGCTCTTAGGTATAGGACAGAAAGGGCGGACAACCAGAGGATGAGTACGTTGTTCTTCATGACCATCCGGCTGGGCATTGATGTAATTGTTTTGAACAGTATATTATGTACTACACATTGAAGCTACACAAACACCGGTAAATGTGTGGTTGCCTTTGCAGTTTGAAATAACCAATGCTCATATGTGGAGTTTGCTCTTTTACGTATTAACAATTTTACTGTTCATACCTATTGAAGTAGCAAAATGATTACTGGTGCCAGATGTTGTTGAAACCTTATTGAAGGATGTACTTTGTATGTAGACCACATCTGATTCAAGTCATATGCAACATCAAAGGAAATCCTCTTGATACAGTTATACATTATTAAGTGAATAAAGAATTTGGAGCTTAAATCATTGACAAACTGCCGGGCTCTGCTCTGTTTCGATTTGTTAGTGACTGAGCGTTCTCTTTTCATGTGTAAAACTGCCCAATGCTAATAAAATATTGATACCTGCGTTGCCGTAACGGGTTTCGTATTCACATGCAATCCGGATGGTGACTCACTGCGGAAGACAACTCAACGGGGTGGGATGGCAGGCACAGCACTGACAATGTTAAACGTACTGGTGAATAATCATATCTGGGTGATCACATCATGTGTCACCAATGAATCCCCCCCACCCCCAACCCCCGATGATAGTCCAGTACATTAACGATATCCACATTGTAAACACTCCCCCACCCCCATAAATAACATATTTATTTTTTTAAACTCACACTTTCCGACAAATCATTGGGCTGGTTCATGATGAATCATGTCGCATAAATGTGAAAGTCGATAGAGCTCATTATATTCATGTTATGCATCAATGTAGAACGCAACCTATATAAAATTGTTAATGTTTTTAAATTCGGTGCAAATAGCGCCCTCAAGTCATCAGAAGCATGTCCTTGTTGACTGTTACTGTGACATTATGACATTATGACATAATGACATTACTCTATACCCATTTCTCCTTATGACTGGAACAATCATGAATCAGAACTGCTTTATTGTAGTCAGCGACTTTTAGGAATCTTATTTAATTCTTTTACGAACGTGTTATAAGCTCGGTTACATGAATACACGTGTTACCATCCACCTAACAGTCCAATGTCCTCATGTTCTTCCTGGTCGTAAGTATCAAACACATTGTTGTTAGGATTAAGTGGAAACGAAGCAGTTAACATTAAGTACTTTACGCACAGATTCTATAAAATAGGCATTGTGAAAACTCCAACGGATAAGCGTCCATATACACAAAGAACCTAATTAAACACCCCCTGTATTTTTGCAATGATAGGTTTTCAACACGTACATAAAACTTCTCGTGGTGACCAGGATGGAAAATACATAAGTTTTTCTGACCCGTATGATCCTTTGACTCATAAAAAATCCGACAAATTATTGGAATCCATGTTGATTTTATGATGATAATTGCTCATTTAAAAAAAACCCAAAAACAAAACACTCTGATTTTCATACAAAACCATGTCTGTACAAGTATGACCCTGGAATGTTTAATGTTGAATTTATTGGTGAATGTGAATTCAAAATGTCTTTTTGCGTGTCTTGCACGATTCAAGGTCAATATCGAGTGTAACCTACATGTGACTGTATACCCTCTGTCAGTCTCCTGATCCTCTGAAGGGGAAATCTATGCCATTCTTCTTGTAAAGCAACTTCCAATTGGGCCAGGTTCTGTACAGGAGGATCCCTTTGATGCACGCGACGACCAGTCCTGTCTCAGATATGCCTCAAAGGGTTAAGATCCGGGCTCATTCAATCGTGAGATATGTCACGGGGTGCTTCACTAACTTATCTGTGTAGATATCCACTTGTGTAAACGTACCTTGACTCACTGACCAGTGGCATGTTGCGGACACGCAGGCCAGGTGTCCAAGATCAACTTCAGGTGCCCGGAGAATCAGCTCCAGGTGTCCGGAGAATCAGCTCCAGGTGTCCGGAGATTGAACTCCAAGTGGGCACGAGAGGAGAAACAATCGGATTAACATGAAGCACGTTGTCATGTCCTAGCGAAATAACATACGTAGTGATGTTGTTTGGAGGGGGTGCTCCTGTGTCTGAAGTACGGGAGCGGAGCTAATCAGGAACTGGACTCTCGATACACCACACAGTTGGTCCGTGTGTAGGTGAATACAACTTCAAAGTGTCTGCTGTTCCATGTTTCAACTTATTGAATATGGAAAAAGGGCATGAAGAAGACAGACATGAACATGTTAATCAATACCATTTGTAGTACATTTTATATGAGTAATGTAGACAATCGAAGTCAACAAAAACTGGTATGTTATGTCTTTTAGCAATGACAGGGAAACTATCTTTGATGTGTTGTGTTCTGGCGAGTTATTTGTAAATATTTTAGTACAGTGTTTTACAATGTTGCCTATTAGGATTCATATGGGAGAGTGTGTTGAGGAAAACTAAGTCCCTGTATGTCTAATTTACTCGCACAGTGGACGTGTTCAAAATCATTTCTTGAGACATACAGCATAGCTTCTTTGGTGGTCTGGCGTATCAGTAACATGCTTCAAAGGGGAATCAGAAATAAAATAATTCTAACTCGAAAAACGACCTAACAAATGTATATTTAAATTCTGTTAAATACACCTAATTATGCAGTTACTGTTTTATACATAACGCGTTATATTCTCTTATCTTACCTTCATGTAAAAATACCCGTGATGGTCCGGGTTAGAATTGATCTTCAGAAACCCATGCTTGTCGTAAGAGGCGACTAACGGGATCGGGTGGTCAAGCTCGCTGGCTTGGTAGATACCTGTTATAGGTTCCCAATTGCGCAGATCGATGCTCGTGTTGTTGATCATTGGATTGTTTGGTCCAGACTCGATTATTTACAGACCACCGCCATATGGCTGGAATAGTGCTGAGTGCGGCGTTAAATTAAACTCACTCATCCATATAAAATACTTTAATTTCATTGGTCAATGACGCTGTAACAAGTTTCATTGTCACCCTTCCGAGGAGGGCGACAACTGGAAAAAATAGTATCTGCTGCCACGGAAACCGCCAAACTCTCCGCCGAGAAGTTGTATTGCTAACAATCGTATGACAATATGACGCATGCAGTGCACGGAGTTCGAAAACCGTTCGATCAGCTGAGTTCACTATGTAAACATTTATTTTACCGACTTTCACTGCTCTATTGAAACTATTTTATACATTGTATCGTTTGCACGCTCAACTTTAACATAATTAACCATTTTTATAGCAGTTTTAAGCTTGTCAGAATTTGCTTCACTGATAATATATCAAGTCGAGAGGCAGATGCCATTTTGTTTACATGTCCTATAGTCAGTAGCGAGCGTATCGATCTTCAAAATAGAATAAAATGATATTTTGTACATAATTTAACATGGCGGTAAGAGAGATACGTTGTAAACATCTCCATCGGGTAATACGGTCTGATGTGCGCATCTTTGTAGCAGTGTACATCAGACCGTTTCACCCTCGAGAGAAGCATACAACTTATATTATTTGTTTGCCTGAACACTTAACTTGCCTTGGCATGTGTTTTTGACGGTGACACCGCGGCAGCATACTCTCACATTTTGCGGACACTAAGCTTCATCGTCACTGTATACTGAAACACAAGGGGGTGGATGACACAGTCTCAACCGAACAATACTACATTGTCCATTACCTGTTCGAAAACATGTAAAATAAAACAGTCTGTTTCTGATAAAAAATTGTGGGAATGCAGATCGATCTAATTGGCGACATATAACCCACTGGATGTACACTGTCGTACGCTCTAAAGCATACACAAACAGTGAAATATCAGGACGTAGGTAACAGTAACGCATAAACATGAAGTGGTTTTGTCAGAAGGCTCTCTCTTTCGCAGCTCTTGCGATACAATCGAGCATGCTCTGTTTTGCGTCAAAAAGCGTAATACCACTCTTGCTCAGAATTTGTTTGATGAAGGATACAACATTCAAGGCCCCAGTAAAGCTTTAAAATATTATTACTGTGGAGGACATTTCGAAATTAAGTGCATCAGTGAAAAAAATGATGTCGATGCAATTTTGTGTTTTGTGTTTTGACAAAGTATTTCTGGTGAGCAATGGACTGGATTTTGCATATGTTTATGACGTGGGGCAGGATACGCTCACCTTTTCGCAAACACCTGTTACCATCACTATTTCGTAATGATTAATAAGCACATGCTCTGCGGTCGTATCGCATGGTGACAATCAATGGATTGCCTTGTCCAGACTCTATTTGTTTACAAACAACATCGTACAACTGTAATACTGTTGAAACAAATATCTGCTCATGATATAGTCACAAGTGTACAATGGACTCTGCTTTTGGTAGAGATTTCTTATAAACGTGGAAAGGGTTTTGTCGCGTTTATTCTTTGATCAGGGATATTGTCATACAAACTGAAGTTCAAAACATACTTGACGTTATAAAACTATAAAAGCGGCAATTTATCATAGCAAAAATCAACCACGCTGGTATTTAGCAATTACGAAATATTTTAAGCAATTGCTACATACACATATTGCTCATATATACATAGCAAACTTATGAAAATATTGTTTCATTAGCTTTGGGATGCGATGTATGTAGGTAGTATATATCATATAGATAGAGTTGAACAGCCTTATTGTAGAGAAACGAACTGAAACACAACGCCGGAATTAACCGTAGGGCATACAGAGAGATGAATCAGGATTCGGTTGCAACCGACAAACCATCGTCTCTTGAACGGCTGAAACAAACCTGAAGAAGGAGGCCAGGGTCACAACGTTGAAAAACGGAACTGAAGGATACATGGCCCCCGTAATAGGTTCCACATGACGACACAATCATTAGCGACAGCATCAGGTGATCACATTAGCAGGACTACAGTGACGAGACGTTTACGACGGACAGGAATATGGGCCTACAAACCATTCCTTGGGATGGCACTGACACAGAAATATTGCATTAACCCACAGTGTTGGGCAAGAAGAACTGCAATGTTTATTCAGTCATGTCAAAAGTAGCGGAGGGGTATATTGGCGGAAAGGTGACCGGCAAGCCCAGACATGTCCAGGAAGGGCATCCTCTCGGAGGTGGTGGAATAATGCTTCGGGGAGATATTTCTAAGCAACAAAATAATCTGTTAGTCACCATTCATGCCCAAGAATACAGGGAGCAAGGCCTGACACTAGTAGTTGTCACCTTTTTGCACGAACCACCACTAATATCAATGGGGTCACTCTATCAGACGTCCACCAAAGAGGCTTCTAACGCTAAAAACTGCCATCAAGGTATGTACTGTCACAAACGGGGTCTAGGCGCTATATGAAAGGACAGGGATGTAAAGAGGTCAGCACACCAAGTTCGTTTCAGGGCGAATTCAACAATGCTCACTGTATTTATCCCATTTAAAGTTGGACGCATTTCAAGCCAATAGATGTACCTAAAAAATAAGACATACAGCACAAAAATCGAAGCAGTACTTTGGGAGCTAGGGTTTTCGGAAGCTCGAAAAACCGTGATTTCTCGATTCCGAGCCAAAATCCCTGCTCAGAATTTGTAGTGGTAACTCACCCGTGTATTTGTTTATGCAGCAATGCATGCTGAACTGATGACACCTGTCAGCGCGCTAGTCGCCATTCTTTCGGAGACACTTACACCTCACTGTCATAATGAGTTTACGTACATTTATTCATCGTAAACAGAATTGTGTCATGCCCGTTCGCCATTGACGACCTAGGCCTTAACCTGCCCCGCACTGAAAAGAGTCAGCGATCTGATGGGACATATTCAATTTAAAGCCAATGAGCTCCCTTTCTCCGTTTAGTGCGGGGCAGGAGAAGGGCAAGGTCGTCAATGGCGAACGGGCACGACACAATTCTGTTTGCGATGTTACGTAAATGTACGTAAACTCATTATGACAGTGAGGTGTAAGTGTCTCCGAAAGAATGGCGACTAGCGCGCTGACAGGTGCCATCAGTTCAGCATGCCTTGGTGCATGTCGTATATGTAAACTGTGAAATAAACAAATACACGGGTGAGTAACCGCTACAAATTCTGAGCATAGATTTTGGCTCGGAATCGAGAAATCACGATTTTACGAGCTTCCGAAAACCCTAGCTCCCAAAGTACTGCTTCGATTTTTGTGCTGTATGTCTTATTTTGTAGGTAAATTTATTGGCTTGAAATGTGTGCATACTCTTAATGGGATAAATATACTGAGCATTGTTGAATTCGCCCTGAACGAATTGGTGTGTTGACCTAGTTACATCCCTTTCCCTTCATATAGTGCTAAGACCCCGTTAGTGACAGTACATACCTTGATGGCAGTTTTAAGCATTACAAGCCCCTGAAGATAGTACGACAACTTAAACAGGCTCTACATGAAAAGTCACGAAGATCACCCGTGACGTTATCCGTCTCTTACGGGTACTGGCATATTGAGCATGTTACAACATATTTATGTTATTATATCATTGTGAACACATATATGCCAGCATACTGTGTAAACCACGTATACCAGTATATCATGGTGAACACGTATATGTCAGTATATCATGGTGAACACACGTATACCAGTATACCATGGTAAACACCTATACCGGCATCATATGGTGAACACACGTATACCAGTATGCTATGATGAACACACGTATACCAGTATGCTATGGTGAACACATGTATACAGTGTGCTATGGTGAACACATGTATACAGTATGCTATGGTGAACACATGTTTACAGTATGCTATGGTGAACACACGTTTACAGTATGATATGGTGAACACATGTATACAGTATGCTATGGTGAACACATGTATACAGTATGCTATGGTGAACACATGTATACAGTATGCTATGGTGAACACATGTATACATTATGCTATGGTGAACACATGTATACAGTATGCTATGGTGAACACATGTATACAATATGATATGGTGAACACATGTATACAGTATGATATGGTGAACACATGTATACAATATGATATGGTGAACACGTATACAATATGATATGGTGAACACATGTATACAGTATGATATGATGAACACATGTATACAGTATGATATGATGAACACATGTATACAGTATGCTATGTGAACACATGTATACAGTATGCTATGGTGAACACACGTTTACCAGTATGATATGGAGAACACATATATACCGTATGACATGGTGAAAACACATACATGCCGGTATATCATGGTGAACACATGTGTACAGTATGATATGGTGAACACACGTATACCAGTATGCTATGGTGAACACACGTATACCAGTATGCTATGGTGAACACGCGTATGCCAGTATATGTGCTATGGTGAACACGCGTACGCCAGTAAGCTATGGTGAACACGTGTATACCAGTATGGTATGGTGAACACCCGTATGCCTGTATGCCATGGTAAACAGACGTATGCCAGTAAGCTATGGTGAACACGGGTACGCCAGTAAGCTATGGTGAACAGACGTAAGCCAGTATCCTATGGTGAACACACGCAAGCCAGTAAGCTATGGTGAACACGCGTATACCAGTATGGTATGGTGAACACCCGTATGCCTGTATGCCATGGTAAACAGACGTATGCCAGTAAGCTATGGTGAACACGGGTACGCCAGTAAGCTATGGTGAACAGACGTAAGCCAGTATCCTATGGTGAACACACGCAAGCCAGTATGCTATGGTGAACACACGCATTCCAGTATGCTATGGTGAACACACGTAAGCCAGTATGCTATGGTGAACACACGTAAGCCAGTATGCTATGGTGAACACACGCAAGCCAGTATGCTATGGTGAACACACGCAAGCCGATATGCTATGGTGAACACATGTGTGTATGGAGAACATGTGCCCCTGTATGTGATGTAGCTGTTGCAGGGTAATAACAAAAGCGATGTTATTAAGTGACCAAATGACAAACTGGGGAATGTAAATACTTAGTGTCACAGGTTTTAATCTTGAAGTGTTGAGGATATATATTGTATTGAGTGGTGGCCATGTGAGCAGGTTTAGCTACCGTCTCCTCTATATTACATTACACGGTCGATAGAATGCCGTCTCGGTGTACAGACCAATCCAGACTACTTAAGTGACAATCCCCCAATCCACGGTAATACCGCTCGTACAGCGGGAGTTCACTCGATATGTGAGATTGCGGGTTAGAGTTGAGGCTCGAGATATAGGGAATCAACACCAAATCTAGCCCCTGGGGCAGCGTGTTCGATAACCCAACTAAGGTGATCCATCCCTATCATCAACTTCCCATCTCCAGTCAATAACAGCACGACAGGAAGGGGTGGTTGCAACTATCTGTCATGGACTTCGGTCAGGTTGTCAGTACTGACCCAGTGTAACCTCCTACCGCGACCTATTACCCACATTAGCAATATATGGGCACGTATTGTTAGTATGGTATTTAGCGTGATGTGGGTGAAAGTCAGTCTTTTGATTTCATAGCTCTGTAACGATCGTGTATGTGCCTTACTGAACGCGGGAAAATGTATACGTCCTGCCTTTAGGAAAACCACACAAAACAACGCACCACGAGGACCTATGAGACTCGCACAGATCGAAGACGCATACACCACGATACCACTCGCCATATCTCCCACAATGCTACACTAATGGACCAGAATGCTAACATGCAGTTGTAGGCACCACAAACAGGCATGTCACTTGTATATCACGCGCGGGGGCTATCTGTGAACAAGGCGAAGGATCACAAAAATCGATTTTACATAATCTACGTCAGGCAATAAATTCAACTTTGTCACTTAATCTGATGTAAGCGCTAAACTGAATAAGTGTCAGTCGATGTGTATTCAGTTATGCTTTCCACATCAAGTAAATGCGACAACTGAATGGTATGTGTAATACAGTTTGAGCATGGTAGTGTTGACATGCTGGTGAGGAATTGCATCACGGTGGTGCTAATGAGAGCCTTCAAGACATCGCCCAACAATAAAATCAATATCACGAGTGTTGAGTTACAACCATAATTATTCACTTTAGTGGTTATGATGAAGCCAGTTTAGGGAACCTTCATGCTCTCCTCCATCTCGGAGTCCTTCAGTTAGGAGCCAAAGGCCACTGACTCGCAACCTTCAATTACAACCACTGTCAACTGCAATGTCTTTGATCTATCTGACACAGCGTGTCAAGTTCTCCACGGTCATGTGGCTAGTTCTTGCTTCGTCTTCAGCTCTCATTAAGAGGAGTTGTTCGCCACTGATGCAAGGATCTGCGAGCTACTCGTGTATATTGGAAAATCGTTGATCGGGAAATGTTCCTCATTAACATGTGTGTTTGAAAAATAAATCACATTACGCTTTGTGTAGAGGTATTCTGAGTTGGAAATGATTTATACCAGCCCCGCAGCAATATTTAATTGTAGATACTAGCATCGCACAAAACACGAAAATGAAATGAAATGTGCTCAAAGTTAGTCTGTTTCCCGGTGAGTGAGCGAGTTCAGTACGGTATATCGGTTATTTGACGACGTTAGAGGAAGGGGATGCAAGTGTGCGACGTGTATAACGGTGGTAAAACCCAGGTGCACGGGTGGGTTGCTGAAACATAATGAGGATGTCTGTTTTGAACGTCCAAATTGAAACAGTAAGGATAAATAAATTCAACGTGAAACCAGCAAATGACAAAACATGTTATACAGTTCATAGGTGTGCCATACGTTAACGTCGACTTACAAATCAACACAAACTACAGTAAAGTCACGTTAGAGATACTAATATTTAACTAGCAGTAACTGTGGTTAAGCCTTGACAGGATAACAGGGTGAAAATACGATAGCCCCACACCTGACAACCTTGAGGTAATATGGGGTGACAGAGACATACCCTTGCCCACATATATAATCTTAACACCATCTGGAATGTTCCCTATCATGCAGTATTAGTCATAACTGTTCTTGAAAATTCCAAATTACATTTGACTCAAAACATCGACGATTTACTCAGAGTTTGTGTTTATGGTGTTTGGTTGGAGGCATTTGAGGGGATGGACAGCTCTCATCACAAATACATGCACAGGCAAATCATGATTAAGCATTCACTTCAACAGATATGGAAACAGAATAGGGAACTGCATCCGCCATGATCACTTTGGTCACTGCTGCATCACAGATTCCTTACAATGTTGCATCACAGAGTACTTAAAATGTCTGCAAATTTGAGAGCTTTATACCCCTGACCGATGACTTTTTGATCGGAAAATCGTGCGACTCTTTGAAAACTTCGAAGAAAGAGTACGCCTTCTTGTACCGCATAAGTTTGAAAAAGCTATTCTGATGATACTTGATTCAGTGACGATAATCTGGTCAGTACCACCGAAAACACATAACCAACTACGCCTACGGCTTTGTCCATAACGTCATATCCGGTTTGGTAGACTAACAGTCTCAGTTTATTAACGTTTGAAACGTATATCAGTTCAGTGATCTAATCATGTGTGCAAACTTCTGCACCAAGTGTCGCTCGCTGGAGGCTACGAGAGTGATCGGTGGAAAGTGATAGTTTGCTGGTTTAAATTAATGTTATTCATTGTAATAATATGTTGGAGTTTAACGAAATGGCATGCATCAGTGGAATTCGTTGTATCGTACCACATGGCATGCCCAGAGAGAATACATAAAGTCAAATACGGAAAAGTCATGAATGAAATGACATATTCGTGTGTACGTGATAAATAGAATTACTTATGCCAACTCAGATCTGGGGAATAGTAAAAAATAAATCGTAACAGAATCGTTACATATAGACCATATTTCCTTTCAGTGCCAAAGTTATTCATTGGGTGGAAATCTCCGAAGGACAAGCAGTATGTCTGTTTCCCGGGAGTAGATCTGAATGATGCATGTGTAGGGGTGTTAGCGACACTGACATTTATCTTGCCTCACACATAAATGTCGTTTTCTGATTGGCTGAGCGCTCTTCTATTATTTTCAATGTACCCCGCTTACAAGCGAGTAACATATTCTATGCATCCCGCCGGGAATGCCGAACTCATTTGGTACTTCGTAGTAGTAATTCTGTATCTCGAATAACATTGAATCACGTATGATGTACGGAAATTACCGATGTTTTGCGAATGCAAATCGATGAAAGGGAGATTACTCTAAATTGTTTTTTTCTTGTCGTCTGGTACTCCATACTATGATCCAATACCCGTGTTTCAAACAGTTCAAAATTGAGGTGTTCGGTAAGATAAATACACTGTTCACTGGTCCCTCGGGGCCCATGGGTTGATGTACCCTCCATGTTTCTATATGTTATACAAGATAAACAAACATCAACCCATGGGCCCCTCGAGACCAGTGAACAACTTATATTGCCGCACTGTATGCAGCATCTCATCTACAAACGCGAAGTGATGGACATGTCAGATGTTTTGTGGTAAAAAACACGTGCCCGTCGTGGTGGTGACAAATGTGCAAAGATAATCCAGAACTGTCTGCACAATGCGTACCTGCGGTATGTGTAAGTTAGTCTTGAGAAGGTCGTGGTTTAACATGATGTCAGATACAAATTACAGAAGAAAATTATTACGTAGTGATGTCAGTAGGGACTTGGTGGTTGCTATAGGCTGCACCATGCCTTTGTAACCCGGATGTTCATTGGTCTGCAATCTTCTCGAAGCCGCTGTTTGAGTGGCTGGAGAAACATAACGACTACAGGGTAAAGCGGCGGGAGATAGGGAGACATTATGAACAAAACATGAATACATGATAATGATCAGTAATTCGATGTCACCAGTTGTTTTTCGCATCATTGAAGATTATGTATGACGAGGCTGGTACAACAGATCCTCTAACTGGTGTCTAGTAGCGTGTTGGAGTCTGTGGTTTGTCATAAAAGGACAATTGGTAAATAGAGAATAACCTATTACACGTTCGATCTTCCTTCCCGAAAGAATTAATGCACCAGTCCTTGGGGCTGTTTCAACATTAATTCACGGGGTTACTGTACGCCAGTGGCTGGGGGGATGTTCTCGATGTGTCAGGGGTGCTAGAACTGCCTGGTTCCTGGTACTGTTGGAGAAGACAGAGAGTCGGGTACGAGACTTCAGGGCAAGCGGTTCAGTCAAATCTAATCAAACTGGGTGAGGGCTGAAGTCGAACACGGACCAACTCAACGCATAGTGTAATCAGTGGAGTATTATATACTCATGTCCTCAGGAGTAGTCTCGGGATATGTATCTCGCAACCTAGACATATTAGACAAATCTTAAATAAGTGTTATCAGTACTCGATCAATATGAACTGTAATTCCCACGAAAACAGTAGGAACGCCTACAAAAAAGACAGCAAATACACCGGTCGATAGCTAATTAGAGAACGTGGTAGAAGAAACCAATCTGCAAGTGATTACTGTGGCCTTGCTGTCCGGAGTCCGCTCCACTGACCATTCCTAGTGTAAAAGGGAGAAGATGATTACTTTCTTCTCCGCTCTGCAGCAGTTCCGTACTTGAAGACAGCCTCCCATTTTGTCTGTGTGGTTATGTGCAGGGCGTGTGGCGGTGACTTAATCGACATGCAGCAATCAGACATCATCGTGCGTCGATAGAAGGATAACTGAATTTTAATCGCATCTTACTGAGAGTGATGGCGACATTTTCATTGTTCGATAAGGGTCGTTAGCAAGAAATCTGCATTTCTTATAATTATTAACACATCTATGAAAGGTTTATTGACCAGAAGTTAGTGACGGCGTTAGAAGTTCAGCAGTGGAAATTGCTAAAACTAGTTTCCATGAATATGGCCAATTTGTTTATGAAGTCCTCAATAAAACATGGCATAAAAAACGTAATGCTGCACCTCAGATGCCGATATCACTGGTAATTAATGACTTTCTCTTTCACCATGTATCATGATATCTGTGTAACAGAGATATTCAATTATTTTTCCAATCGCCCACTTTTCCCTGCATATATTACACGTTCCCCGCGTGTTACTAAAGAATATAGTATGTGTTGATTCACAAATTTTGAAGCTGCAAATTAATTGGAAACTGGTCATGAAAGATCTCGACATGAAACCAACAAACAACGGAGACTGTGACATAATTAACAATTGTAGTTAATTGTATATTAAGTTTACATATCTAAACAAATCACTGCAAAATTATTACAATGGCAGTACAAACTAGAGTGGTAGTAAAATCCACTGTCAATGTCATATCAAATGCAGTGATTACAGCAGTAAAGTCAGAGGCGATAATATTCACCTCCCTGCAACACTGTGCAAGTTTCCAAATTACTAAGCTGAGTATCCAGGGTGAGATGGGATCTTAACACATATGCTTGTCTTTGCGCGATTTATGCATGATGTGATGGTTCTGAAACTGTACCTTACATTCTAGGATAGACTATGCTGGAATGGCCCAGGCGGTTGTCGTACCTTGTACCCTCAAAAACTGTCCGTCTAAATATAGCACAAGTCTGAAAATAGTGCATCACTGCACCCAGCTGAATATTAAATGATACAGTGTAGATCACATGAAACAATGTAACAGTTCCTGATTGAACACAAATACCACATAACAATATAGGTGATGCACAGTTGATATATTAACGACGCAGACTGGCACGACTGTTACTAAGGGGTAATCTCGATACTGGTTTTAGTTTACTACAGATACTGGAACTCTTGGTCGTCTGTATGTATACTGTGTGAGATACCGGATCTCTGGGTAGTCTGTATGTATACTGAATGACATACCGGATCTCTGGGTAGTTTGTATGTATACTGAATGAGATACCGGATCTCTGGGTAGTCTGTATGTATACTGAATGAGATACCGGATGTCTGGGTAGTTTGTATGTATACTGTATGAGATACCGGATCTCTGGGTAGTCTGTATGTATACTGTGTGAGATACCGGATCTCTGGGTAGTCTGTATGTATACTGTGTGAGATACCGGATCTATGGGTAGTCTGTATGTATACCTTGTGAGATACCGGATGTCTGGGTAGTTTGTATGTATACTGAATGAGATACCGTATCTCTGGGTAGTTTGTATGTATACTGCGTGAGATACCGGATCTCTGGGTAGTCTGTATGTATACTGAATGAGATACCGGATCTCTGGGTAGTCTGTATGTATACTGAATGTGATACCGGATCTCTGGGTAGTTTGTATGTATACTGTGTGAGATACCGGATCTCTGGGTAGTCTGTATGTATACTGAATGAGATACCGGATCTCTGGGTAGTTTGTATGTATACTGTGTGAGATACCGGATCTCTGGGTAGTCTGTATGTATACTGTGTGGGATACCAGATCTATGGGTAGTCTGTATGTATACTGTGTGAGATACCGGATCTCTGGGTAGTCTATGATTAAACTGTGTGAGATACCGGATCTCTTGTTAGTCTGTATGCATGTTGTGTGAGATGTTCCTATGGATGCGCCTGCGTGAAGCTTCTTTGAAGTTTGGATCTCTGCAATGAATGGTACACGACTGTTTCCAAATTCCCTGGTCCTTACATTGTTACTGTATCTATCATGTGCCCATTTTCACATATTTTTCTGCGATTATTTGAATTATCAAACCACACACAGGAGAGATGGTCAATTTCTGCAGTACCCGAATCAGATCATAAACGAACAGCATTTGATTATTTTCACATGGTTGGCAATTGAAAACAATCCAGGTGCACATTAATTGAAGGGTTCAAGGGAATGTTGGCATGAATAATTGATAACCATCTGGCTGTTCGTAAAAATATCGATAACTTGAATAATAGAGTGACGTCACTTGACGATTGTGGCTTCACACAACACAAAATTGACTATTTAACGACCGATGAAACAATTGATGATCTTGCAAATAGGTTGACCCATAGCCGTTTCGATGTTTTTGTCAGAACAATGCGAATATGGTACAACCGACACATACATAAAACACTATTGCGCTCTTTCATTCTCGACCTTGGAAATACTCAACGCCATTTGTTATATCTGGAATTCACTTTCTCAGTAAGTACAGATTCTAGTACGCTTGTTAGGTTGAGTCCCATCCATTTAGAAATGACTTTGTGTGTTCACAGGTTTCGGCTGTGGGAGCCGTACCAATTTACACTTGGCAGAGGGGTACACAAGACTCTCAGTTGTCTGACTGCCAGTTTTTGTGGAAGCCGCAGTCGCTGAATAGGCTAGCTCGCTAAGTAATACGTCATACATGTACACATACGGACAGTAGAACCGTAGTAATACGTTATATAGGTACACCCACAGGCAATAAAACCGTAGTAATACGTTATACAGGTACACATACGGACAGTAGAACCGTAGTAATACGTTATACAGGTACACCCACAGACAATAGAGTGAGACAATAGGGCTTCACACATTGTACCCAAGTGGGGAATCGAACTCGGGTCTTCGGCGTGACGAACATATATGTCCCGTATTTACACTCCCGTGTAACGTATTCATCAAATCGTTCATTAAACCATTAATCAACGTTCTTAATCAACGTTCTTAATCAGTGTGAGCAGGGGTTTATACGTGTACCACTGTGTACGAAGGCAAACATGGCTGAAATCTTTGACCTATATGCTAAATGACATATTAACATTGTAATCATAAGACGCTTCTAAACTTTATTCAGTGAGTGAGATGACTTCTTCCGCACTTAGTAAAGCAAGACGTATAAGGGCAGTATTATCTGCGTGTGTTTTGACGGCTAGTAATTGTGACCAGCTCTCAAAACACAACGCTAACTGTATCTGTAGGAATACGCAGTGAAGACATGGCGATTCTGTAGGAATACGCAGTGAAGGCATGACGATTCTGTAGGAGTACGCAGTGAAGCCATGACGATTCTGTAGAAAAACGCAGCGTAGTCATGACGATTCTGTAGGAATACGCAGTGAAGTCATGAAGATTATGTAGGAATACTCAGTGAAGACATAACGATTCTGTAGGAATACGCAGTGAAGTCATGACGATTCTGTAGGAATGCTCAGTGAAGACATGGCGATGCAGTGTTCAATTCCAAATAAACGTGGTAAGTGCAAGGCAGCGAGGATGGCTTGAGCTATGCATTATACAGTCAAACGCACATCTATCAAAACACTCAACTTCATTGTAAAGGTCTGTATAACAGGCAGCGCTGATGAAAGAGGTATCTTCTGGGAACACTTTGACCTAATATAGCCGTTCGAGTATATTGAGGAAAACTCTTGAGCAGTCGCCAGTCTAGGCGTCGTGGTCACGATGGAATGGAATTGACTCCAGCAGAGGTGCGAGTGAACCTGTCCGAAATGACTGTTAGTTTGAAAAATTGTTTCTATCTACTATTTGACAAACTGGTTTATATAAGACTAAGGCAACACTATATCATGTTCCCACTAGCATCGTCTCGGTACAATGTTTGGCACGGGAACTGTCTATCAGTAGTACAGAAGTACATCATAGCGCAGAATTTAATTTCCATCTAGCGTGTCGCTTTAGTTGACTTTTCTCGATGAATGTCATTCAGGTTACAGATTAATTTTTACGTGAAAACTCCTCAGTATTTGGCTCTGCGCTGAGAATCTTTGATCTTTATGTATAATTACAGCTTTTGTTGGTGGAGGTTGCAGTCAGATTTGAACATTTCCTACATTACCAGTACTATAGAATCACTCAATCAGAACACAGAAGATGTTGTTGATCATCGTACTGTGTGCAGCTCCAGAACGTGCCACGAATTTCCAACTTTTAACCAATGAAAGGCCCATGTAGACATGATCAACAGACTGGAGATGTCTGGCGAGTATTGACGCCCAGTATTTACATCCACCGGTCACCCCGTGATCCAGATTGTAATTACAGATGACGGTAGAGTGGTAGCACCCTAGGGGAGGCTTTAGATAAATATATGGCTCGACTTACTACTTGAATGTCAAGGACGGCGCTACGCCATTACTAATTTCATATTTAATTCATGTAAACAGTTACAAGCAGCATCTTCGATCAAAAGTTAGAATACTTCATCTCTCTATGGGCAGAACTTGGATGCACTGACTAGAACCGAGTTTTTTCTATCCACTCACTTTCTTGGGTTACGGCTTTGAAGTCTTCCCAACGACACCTTTGAGGTGTTCACGTCAATTAATATAATTCGAAAGTTTTAATTACATATTGGGGTGTAATCGATAGCGTCATTTACACTGACATCAGAACCAGAAGTGCTTTGTAATCTGCTAATCTATTCCTAAAGTATTATGAAAGTAGGGAATTTTTTTACATGTTGTGTATGAGTTCTTTTCGTGATAAATCTCATACTTCAACTCAACCGTGGTTTTAATGGTTTTATTTCTCTTGCAGTTACCGACGTACATGTAACCGTACCAATACGGTTGTTTTGCTTGTGGCCACGTTTTCATTGTTGTGACAGGTAGTTTTACCAACAATTCTTTGTCAAACTAAAATAACAACCAGCATTTGTACAAGGACACCTGATTAATGAGATATTCCTGAGGTTATTTGAGTTGTAGAAATGACAACAATATCAAACAGATATCGATCCTTTTTCAACCGTTTTATGGGAACATGAACAAGGTCATTCCTTTGGTCAGACATTGGAAAACATGACCTCGGTGTTTGAAGAACCCGTGCTTGACTTCAGCTGATTGATTCCCTTGTCGATGATGGTGTTAGCCTATGAACAGCTAATGTGCGTCTTCTGATTTAGATGAAGTGCTGGTCTGGCCCGTCCGTCTTCGGAAGCCTCCGGTCATCATCACGACCTCGGGTTTGGAGAGCAAAACGAATATGGTCGTAATAGCGGGATTGTTGATGCGAATTTCAGTCTGGACCAGTGGAAGCTTCGTTCGTTAACCGCAACGGACAGTGATTTGCAGACAACAGGTTTTCAGACATGATTTGTGTCACTCATGCGTCATATTTGGAAGTGTTCCACATATGTTTTCCGTACAATTTTTTGAAAGCTTTTCTAAGCCGTTGAATAATGTAACCTTGATTTAAAAAAATGTTGAGGAAGAGTTTTAGGGTAATCCTTGAAATATGTGTAGAAAGAACGTGCACGTCTGTACCACAGTAGCTACGAAATGTTTGTATCAAAGGCTGGAGCAGCTAGAATGCTAAGCATCAATCTGTTATTGCAAACATTGTCAGATAATCGGAGAAACTCGTTCGTCTATTGATGGTCTACTGATCATGATGATGATGATGATGATGGAGATGATTCATATCCCAGTTGCATGGCTCTTCATGCCCCGCCAACATCAACACGTACAAGTAATACTCATATATATTTCATACGAACATGTCATTACACATTATTTGACAAACTGTCTATATAGAAATATATGTTAAGTACCAGCATATTGCAGATTTGAAGCAAATAGGTCTCTGCAGACTATCTCTATAGCCGTACTTACAGCATGTCTACAATCTGCTGAAGCGGCATGGCTAGACGTGCCAATACCCCCATCTCGTCAAGCTGGGCTGTCCCTAGTGAGACTGCTATTATCGAAGAAGTGACTCTCTTTAAGTACCATCATCGCAACAGACCGAAGTAAAATGAACCGAGATATATTTATTCGATACCTTAACCCTTACGTTGCTAGCTGGTTACAAACCCAACTTAGCAGGTCGAGTCGTTCCGGAAAATCTTTCACTAACAGATACAACAACCAATACCATACCACATGAACTCTCTGCCATAAGCAGAGTCGATTATACGAATGAAACAATTATCATGAGCATGATACCTATCAATAGTGATGACACAAGGAAATGGTGAGTGTATTTTGCCCGCCTTGGGCAACTGTCACAAACACATGCAGACTCAAGGCAATGTCAACATAGGGAATATCAATGACATCAATCTGGGCACTGGTACGTCAAATTTGGGTATGTCCTCATTTAGGAGATAAACATACTGTGTCTGAAAATTAAATGAATATTTGACCTAATTCATGGTCTCTAAATTTCATTTGAAACCGAAAGCATAACTTAAACCTCTGAATAAGAGTCTTTTGACACTCGTGTATCACTTCAAACAGCATGCTCGAGTGTACCTCACAGTTAAGCTTGCTCGATATGAAGATATAATTAACTTTTGAAATGCTGAATACATCCCTCTTGTCATAGAGACTTGTGCAGAGTGTCCTGTCAATCAATTATTTATGCATAGATCTAACTATGAAACAGATGAGGCATCACTGGTCTCGTGTATCTGAAGTTTAGGTGGGCAGATCAGCGGAAGGGACTTAGCTGTTTGGTGATAGAGACATCATCGATATACACACAATGTCGGTTAAACTTGACATTGCAAGTTGAACTTCCAAATCCATGTACATGCATATACAGAGAGCATGGCATGTGTGTTGTTTGAAGTTTCAGGAGTCCACCCTGCTGCTACATTCCTCACTCTGACTTGTGCTAACAGATACCTTGAGCTGAATCGTCTACTGTGGATATGTTACAGTCAGATTGTGAAATCAGTCATTTCGTGAAATGACTGAGAGGGTCAGCCATTCAGCTATCCCTACTGCTCGTTCTCTTTCTTCCTGGGTTAACCTTGACATTCTCTCTGTGTGACTTTATGTGCAGTGATATTGTTGCAGTGTTGGACAGGTCATTTATACTGATTTTTAGCACGATCTTTTCCATGTATCCGACTAAGACATGTGTTTCGTGTTTCTGAGTGTCAGGGCCACAAAATGCGTCTTGGCGATTTGTTTCGTGAATCACGAACATTGGCAATCGTTATCAAGCACATTTACATCAAATTTGATGGAAACGTCCAAACCTATTTATATAGCCAATAGCGAAATGGCTGATCTTCTAAGTCATTTTACGAAATGACTGAAAATTTTAGTCATTTCACGAAATGACTGATTTCACAATCTGACTGTAACATATATACACCGTGAATAACACATGAGAGACATTTCTCTACAAGGACTACTCATGTCAATGGTAGGATGATGCTATATGCGGCCTGTTCCCATGTATATACAACTCGCTGAACCCAGGAAACAGGCGTAAAGGCAAACCAGGAGGGACAACCATACGGATGACACATGTAAATCAATAAAGATACCATGGTTTGGTAATAGTGTAAACATGGCATCATTTCTATGTATGTTGATTTGATGGCATCTTCCTTACTTTACTGGTATAAGAGACCATAAAGGTACACTACTGAATCTGGGCGAGACAATCGAGTGATTGACATTACGAACATCGATCTACTCAAATGGGAAACGATGACATGGACCGCACGATCCTGTTGGTTGCCTTTTAGGACAGACATGGGTTGCTGAAGACCGAGATCCCCACAGTCCTAGATATAATGTGGGCTAAGAGTGAGTGAGT
>VKKT01000023.1:25319-37540 GCA_008038995.1 Haliotis laevigata
GCGTAAAAGTAAACTCAGTCAGTCAGTCAGGTGTATTGTTCTAGTGTTTGTCAGTCAGTCAACACCCAGGCCTCTGTGATAGGGATACCACCTATAGCCTTGGTGGTAGCAATAAGAGCAGGATGTTGGAAACTCTTTAAATCATCATCATCATCATCATTATCACCAAAACCACCATCATCACCACCATGTCCACAACCACATCATCATCATCATGATCTACACCAATGTCATCATCATCATCATCATTATCACCTACACCCGCAGGGCAGTGGGGTAGCCTGATGGTTAAGTTTGGCTTGTCACACTGAAGACCTAGGTTCAAATCCCCACATGGGTACAATGTGTAAAGCCCATTTCTGGTGTCCCCCACCATGATATTGCTGGAATATTACTAAAAGCGGTGTAAGACCCAACTCACTTACTCACTCACCTACACCTACAATGTCATCGTCGTGATCATCATTTGCAGACTGTTGTCTGTCAATATTATACATTTAGATGTTTATAGAATACACACATCCTAATGATAGTTATTTAATATTACTGATATTAACAACATTTTAACATTTGTATTTCATAGAAATCATCATTTATTATAATAATTAGTATTAATATTGAGCTGATATCTGAAGAATGTTATTGTTGGAAACGTACAGAATATATAAGTGATAAATGTCTGAAACATTTTCCGCTAGTCTGAAGCTCAAATCTAATAACATTTTTTCAGTCATTAAGTTAGGTCTGCTAACACTGAGAAAGTGAAATCCCAAATGTATTGATAACAGTCCATATTTTACTTTACTCAACTGAAAATGATGCCTAAGTGCCATTTTGGGCCTGGTAGGCTCAAAAGTTTGGGGCACAGACTGATTATATCATGATTACTATCATGTTTATATATACTACGCAAAACAGTTTTAATTATAGAACAATAACAGTTGGAAGGATATGTGATTTATTATTGTGCTTCCCACCTGCCATACATCTTAAGAAAACATTAATTAATCTTTTACTTCCATTGAGTAGTATTACATGAATTGTTATTATGAATACTATTTCTTGTTTATATTACAAAATCCTAAATTGTTCGGATTAATATTTGAAAAATCACAAATGTAATAACTGTGTTAAGACCACATCAAGATTAATCCTAATAATATTCAAAGGCTTTGTAAATATCATAAGTAGAGCTGCATATAAATTATAAAGACAGAAACAATGTCATCCCGCTGTCTCGCGCTCAATACCGACAAGTAGGTAAAGCTCTGGGACAATACATACAAAAGAATGGTGTGAGGAGCTCAGGTTGAGCTGAGAACATGTCCACAATTCTTGGCCTTTGTTTCTCAGGCTATTGTGGTCACAATGGTTCACTTGTAACCATTAGGGTGTTTTACAGTGTACGAAACTCTTGTGTTGCCCCTAGCAACGCCAACAACAGTTTATACTGAGGGTTAATTACTTTGGTATAGGGTAGCAAGCAGCTCAATGACGCGTGGCAGAGGTAATAGGTTGGAATGTCAGAGCACTGTAACAGCCTTGGGTTTTAATCCTCTGATAGGATCGTGAACCCATATGTAGACAGGTGTACAGATATTTGTTGTTGTTGTTTATTGTTTATTGTGTAACAATGCTCCACAATATTCCAGCGGTCTGTAAATAATCAAGTCTGGACCAGACAATCCAGTGATTGACATCGTGAGCATCAATCTACACAACTGGGATATGATGACATGTGTCAACCAAATCAGTGAGCCTGACCACCTGATCCCGTTAGCTGTCTCTTACAACAAGCATGGGTTGCTGAAGACTATGTCTAACCCGGGTTTTCACGGGTCGTACATGTTGACACCTGTGCAAGGTGGCAATATGTGGGTTGGTGCATGACTGGTCTAGTACAAACAGCCGCACATACACATACACACGCATGCACGTCGTCATATGGGCGATAAGGACAATGATAATTCTGAGCCCATGTTAATGTTTGTATAACACCTGTATTGGCCATTTGAAGAATTCACTGGCCATTAACTAAAACCTTTCTGTGATATTTCACATAATGTCGGCCTGATTGTAAAACAGTTTTGGTAAGTGTAATTATTTGGTAAAATGCCAATGGGCTTCACAAATTATCCAGTAACTGACCCATGTCCAATCAGTCCCTAGTGATAACAATAATTGTATACTGATAACAAGACCGTGCATGACATTAACTAATAGACGAGTTTCTGACTCATCAGATTTCAACCTCAACCCGAAGTATAACAACGCATAATCTTTATTACAATTGTACTTGATGATGATAAAATACTTTGGGCTAAATTATAACTTACTGAGTTTGCTATCATTTGATACTAAACAGGGCCAGCTTTCTGTTTAAGTTTGACGAATTTTGACGAATATTTATTGTAAATGAAAAATCACAATTTGTTTTGGGCACTAACAAATAAGCTAAACAACCCATTTTGTATAACTAGGTCTTGATGAGGTACAATGATTATCATTGCCAGAAACAGTGAGCACTTATAGATTAGTTTAAAGAAAACATTGGGTTTGTACCTGAGGCTGAGTTGAAATGTTACCTTGCCTTAGTATTTTCTAAATATAGCCTGAGGCACCCATTACACAGGTAAAACAATGTGAAAAATAATACCTCTCTATACAGGGCAAATAAGCTTATTGTGATCACTGCCAATTCCCTGTATATGATCTGCAATGTGATCTACATATGTCATGTGTATCACAGAGTTACAAAATACTTCCATACAGATCTACAACCTACACTACATGGGTTACAGCACAGGAACACTTATTTCCTTCTTATTCTTGTGTCTTATTTGTCAATTATTTAAGGCTGCAGGATTATAGCTCTTTAATGTTGGCCCATGAATAATGGAGCTAAAACCCAATCCAGTGATTGATATTGTGATCACCATCAGTGTCGTTGGGCCATGATCACACCCTAATTATCCAGTCACCTGGCTTCACCTCCCAATCCATTCGGTTTCTTGTGACCAATCAAACCTAGAATCATGGGGGTCATGATTATATGTTGTATTTTATCCCCTAAGGCGAAAAAGACACAAACTTATGTTTACAATAAACTCAACCAAATAACCTATCACCCTGAATTATGTAATCAAATAAGTTGCCAGAGTTACAAGACGACTAATTAAAATTATTATTTTTTACTGAAAATTTGAATTCACATTTGTACCGCTGCTACCTACTTACTAACCCCTGTTACGTACATATTGCATGCAACCTGATCATTTTATGGGATCCATTCCCAGCTTAAGTGCCTGTGAGTGAAGCCGACAGGTATTTCACACTCAAGGTCAGCAAGACAAGGGGCAGTAAATTGTGTGAGTGTAATCCAACAGTTACATAAACTATCAAGCCCTCCACAACCCTTGATAACAGCACCACAATCTGTGAGACTGCTAAGACACAGGTAAACACAGTCTCTACGCGGAATGTGTATCAGGAAAGCCAGGCTATTTTCTTATCTTTCACCCACCAAACACACATCATCACAGGAGTGCCACATCGATTTGATCAATCATGTTGTCAATCCTTCCACCTGCTCAGTCATAAATGTTTGATTTCCATTCAAGAACTGGATCCAAGGTTAGACATCATGATGCACCTACCTCCCCATTTCCATGAAGCGTACTAAATATTATACTTTCAGAAATGTTATAGTTGATTGTGTATACTACAAGTTATATCAATCCAGGTATGATTCGGTTTGTTGTTTAAAACTGCTCTCAGCAATATTCCAGCTATATGACGGCGGTCTGTAAATAATCGAGTCTGGACCAGACAATCCACCATGAGCATCAATCTACGCAATTGGGATATGATGACATGTGTCAATCGCTTCTTATGACAAGCATGAGTTGCTGAAACCAATTCTAACCCTGGGTGCCTATTCTTGAAAGTGTCCCAGCTAAGACAGATCCTAACTAGTTAGGACAGGAGTTAGGATATCCTACAATTAGGATAAGACCAATTCTCGAAACGATCCTATTCCTGTCCTAACTTTGAGCTAATAGCGAGCTCTTCAGTAGGTGAGATAGAAAAACATTCATTAAGTTGNGGATTCACCTAAATATTACCCATGATTCATTCCATAAAAACACACATACGTGTATAAAAGGGCAACTACAATCTCGTTTACAAGATAAATGGTAAGACTAGAAATCGAAGTTAAAAGCTTGAAAGTGGTGAAAATCAGCTTATGGTGGACTTAATAGATCTAGAAGAAATTATAATTAATTATAGTTATAATCAAAACACACATCTTGTATCCAAAAAAATAGAGGGAATGAGTACTTGCATAGATTTAAAATATTTAATTAGATTTTTTAATATCTTTTTGTTTGAATAACCATACTTCCAGAAAAAAAGTGTTGTTATATGTTAATATATTCGATATTTTCATCACATTATTAGTAGTTTTGAAGTTTTTGAAAATTCATTTATTTGACAAGGAGATAATATTTTTACTTCAGTTTGAAAGTCCACCAAAAAAGCAATAAGATATGTGCAAAATATATTTTCATTTTATTTGTTGTTTTTTAAAAATGAAAATTATGACTTGAACTCTCATTATGCCTCATCTCCCAAAATGAAAATTCACCTGAGAAATTAACAGGAGTTACTCCCCCTATCAAGTTGGCCTTGACATTGACATTGACATTTCACGGCAATGTGACAGAAAAGAGCAATGTTGTGATTAAAAAGGCCGAGAATAGGTAAGAATTGAATACATCTCTTTTGCAGATCGAAAGAATATGTGCATTGCAACAAGTGTGTCTATTCATTACCGATCAAATGATAATATAAACACATAAAACTCATCAAAACTGTGTGCTGTTGTAAATTCAAATGTAATAATTTAGGCGAGTTATTTTGTTTGACGTCAAAATTGGTGAACAAACAAGAGCCACACCATGTTGACTTCTTCTTAGGACAAGATAGACTTAGGACAAGTCAGAACCTATCCTAGTATTTGTCCTAAGTTAAGATATCCTAGCGCTAGCATACTTTTCGAGAATAAGGTATGACATCTATCCAAGACCCTAGGATAAAAGTTAGGATATCCTAGTGCTAGGATCATTTCGAGAATAGGGGCCCTGGTCTTCATAGGGAACAAGCATGGGTTGCTGAAGACCAATTCTAACCCTGATCTTCAAAGGGAACATTGGTTTACTAAAGACCACTTCTAACCCTGATCTTCACAGGGAACAAGCATGGGTTGCTGAAGACCAATTCCAATCCTGATCTTCAAAGGGAACATTGGTTTACTGAAGACCACTTCTAACCCTGATCTTCACAGGGAACAAGCATGGGTTGCTGAAGACCAATTCTAACCCTGATCTTCAAAGGGAACATTGGTTTACTAAAGACCACTTCTAACCCTGATCTTCACAGGGAACAAGCACGGTTTACTGAAGACCAATTCCAATCCTGATCTTCACAGGGAACAAGCATGGGTTGCTGAAGACCAATTGTAACCCTGATCTTCACAGGTAGATTATAGCTTGATGTGAGAGACCAAATGGATCAGGTGGTCAAACTCAGTGACATGGTAAGCTATAGGTTGCAGCAGTATACAGCGGCCCTCACTGTACGATATTTACTATCAGTTCAAAATTTTATTCTGTCTATTTCATTTTTAGTGGGCGTGGTGGGGTAGCCTAGTGGTTAAAACATTCACTCGTCATGCCAAGTACCAAGGTTTGATTCCCTATATCTAAAGAAACAGAAATGATCTGTTACACAGATCTCAGCTATCAAGCCCGGAACACATCTAAAATGTCACATTTTGAAATGACATTACAATATGTCAACTGAAGAGATTGTCAGTATTGTCTCAGTTGTCCATCAAGGAACTAAAAGAGTGAGTGAGTGAGTTTGGTTTTAAGCCGCTTTTAGCAATATTCCAGCAATATGTCACGGCGGGGGACACCAGANATGAGCTTCACACATTGTACCCATGTGGGGAATCGAACCCGGGTCTTCGGCGTGACAAGCCAACGCTTTACCCACTAGGCTACCCCACCGCCCCCAAACAACAAAGCAACCAACTAACCAAACCAATTAGTTACAGAGGCCTTTGACCTTGTTTCCAACCCTATATGCTGGTACAACCTGGGTCTTCGGCATGACGAGCGAACAATTTAACCATAAGGCTACCCCACCGCCCCATGAACTACATGAAGTCAAACTGGGACAATTCCAACTTCAAGAAGTACTTCAAATGAAACTGTCGCACAATAACATGAAATCTAACATAGTTTCTCAGTCTGTTGCTAGCTACCTAGCAAGTGAAATGACATTCCATTCCACAGTTCAGTTTAAAGGCTTCAAATACTCAGTGAATGTTTTCGAACCGAGGTATCAGTTGCCTATTATGGAGTTATATTCATTGACAACTTCTTTATTGCAGTGGGTGAGATGTTTCAGTGTGGATGGTAACATCGTTATCATCAACTGTTTGAGAGGCATTGTAGAAGCAATAGGAACGACAAGAAATTATGGATGATCAACTTCTTTATTGTACTGTGAGTGAGTGAATAGCGATGTTTCGGTATACTCAGTATCCAGCTCAGTTGCTCAAAGGCGCTTTGTTTTTCCCTTGATCACTGGATGTCAATCTCAACGGCATGGCATATTATCAAACTCAACTCCCTGGGGATCATACAACTCTTGCATGCACTAGGTCTGCTCAGCTGCTCAAAGGCGCTTTGTTTTTTCCTCGATCACTGGATGTCAATCTCAACGGCKKGTCGTATTATCAATCTCAACTCCCAGGCAAGCATACAAATCTTGCAGGCACTAGGCACACCGAGTTAGTGTGGCTTTCCCGTCCGTATGAGGTACCCATTCACAGCTGGGTGGAATGGGACACATAGTCACAGTACTTTGTCCAAGTTCACTGCACATTGCTGTACCCACAACTGGGTGTTTGCACGTATTCATGTGACCACCATCTGGTCATATACCAATGGATTCGTGGGTTCTTTTAAGTGAACAGGGTTGTGTACTGTACACTAGGGGTTGTGACAACACTGAAAGAGTCTGCACACAAAGTTGACTCCAAGGTTTTTACACCCGGTCACAGGTGGGCTTGATCCTGTCACCTCAAGCTCGCTAGATCACTAGCCAGGTCGCCCACCACACCCCTTCACATACTGTGTTTTCAATGTACAGCTTGGTCATCAACAGGTTTGTAACTGAGCTAAACCTAATTTAGAACCAAACATGAGAAGGCTGTGGTGATTTGAAGCCTCTGATCACCAAACATGAATCATTCATTTCAAAATATCATGGTAGAATCTGGACATGGTGACTGATCCCTTCTGCCAACATTGAACAGCTAAACAGCACATGACACTCTAACTGTAATCACTTGATTATGCAAACACTGACGTCCAAAATGTATTCCACATTGATTGTGAGAGCCAGGAAGTAGATCATTGACTCTTCTAAAAAGAGATTGATCCTCTGTTTCTGACAAACCCATCTTGACCCACTATGAAACTTGACTCATGGTACTCAAAGCTTATGGATTGTATGGTAAAACACACAAAATATAACCAGTGTTAAAAACTTAAAATTGCCCTAAATGCAAGTCAAACATGACAGGAATGGCAAACAAAATAACAATACTACCTGTCCAGACGTTTCTAGACCGATGAACAATAGTAATAAAATAGTACTGTTTAATGTTAGTTCTTGGAAAATAAACTGGAGAATTGTCAACTTTGTAAGTTTAACTCAATGAAATTTTATTTATCAAATTCCAAATCTGATTCATCCAGATCTGAAAGCTCAGATCCAGAGTCAGAATCAGGTGCAGATTCAATCTTTTCCCCTGGATAAATAATGTGGACAGAAACTTGAGATGAAAGTATGTGGAAGAGACTGAATAGTGTGTTTGATGTTTATAGTTCATTTTCCTCTAAGGCCAGACCAATTATATTTCTTGTTTTATAGATCCACTTGTCATATTTTTTCAAGAACAAGAAAAAAAATAAAAATTATTTTCCCCGCTCAAAACATATCCTAATGTTTTTATTGGCCAAATATGTAAACTTATAAAAAGTGGGTTTTTTAGATTGTTTTTTTGCCCCATATACACTTCATAAATTGCCAAACATAAAATACTTTGAGTATTTAGAAGGAATATTACTTTGACTGGTGATATTATTTTTTTTTTTTTCCCTCCTGCCTTTAGGTTTTCTGAGGACAAATATCCGTAAAACAAGAAATAAAATTGGTTTGACCTAAACTGAATTAAACTGGAATGTTTAGGTAAATTGGGGAATACAGTAACAGCCCGACCATCAGGCGTGCAACTTTTTAAAACTGACCATCTGACAGCAAAACAGACTTTCTCAGACTGCCGGGCACACAGGTATTTAAACACCAATATTACAATCACCCATTCAGTTTGAGTTGCATACAAATAAACATACATTTTAAACAAAATAAATTAGTATGCCAACACTCTGAATAATTGCCCAAGTTTTGTTTTCTCCATACAGACAAGTATTTCTTTACAGACTGATACAACTTCTTTGAGTGGCATGTTTAGAAGTTGGAGAATCAGATAAGGACAAACAGTAAGGATGAGCAACTTCTTTATTCGAATGATGCATCATCATTAATTGCATCATCCGCATGAAGAAGTTGCTCATCCATAAAGTTTGTATTTATCTGATCATAGGACTGGCTATTGATATTGACCACAGAGAAGGATAACTGCTAACTAAATATCAATCGATTATTGATATTTATCAGAAAATCAACTTTGAGCAAAAACAGCGTAAAGGTCCAGAAGAAATCAAATTCTACCATGACTTCCAGTAAATACTGGATTGTGATTGGTTAATCTAAGTCATTCAGAGGTATATAATCATGTTACATACCTCTGATTTTCCAACACAGTGTGGATGTTAAAAAATCTTAATGATTCCTAACGCGGTTATGGTGGAATGGAGAGAGCTATAAATAGCCATAATAGCTATGAATTTGATTCAAAACCTCACGCTACGCATTTGGTTTTAAATAAAAAAATTAGAGCTGTTATAGTTTCGTTATATACCTCTGATTTTCCAACACAGTATATTTATTTCCTAAATATACATCACTGGTGAGTTGTGCCACATTTATACATGGATCATTACCAAAAACAGCATTCTGAGCCTAATATAGAAGGAGCCTATGAATAAAGATGTACCTTTGTATGTTTGTGTAAAAAATATCATTGATAACACAATTTCATATCAAGAATCAACAGTGATTTTTCCCAAATTTCCAATTATCAATCATTGTAGCCAGCCCTGCTATGTAGTTATCACACATATGAACTCTACTGCAGTGAAAAAAGCAATTAAAAAAAACTTCTCGCTTATTAAGTACACATGAACTGCGTAATGGTAAGATTATACAGCACGTTAGACTCTTGGAGTTTCACATGTGAACATACAAATTTAGCATTCACCTGAAACAAAATTGCAAGCAGAATGATTAATAACATAATGTTAAATCAATTATACAAAATACCCAATAGGTTGGACTCAAGGGAGTCAAATGTACTGACAACCCTAAACCACCTCTCATTACCTTGTGTGAATTATAACATGGAAGTTAAAATCTTCAGACTTGACCTTAAGCTTTCAGAGCTGAAGCCCAGATATCAACAGCTAATCTTTTTGTTCCATTAATACAGGCTCAAAGAAAGAATGCTACACACCTGTGCTAATTTCACTCCCCAAAAAAATAAAAGCTAGTTCAAAAGTGTCTATACAGTTAACTACTATGTAGATTAAGTTCTAGTCTATAAAACCTTACATTTATTTATGCTTACAGTAAAAACAAAGTTCAAAATCAGATTTTACATATGAGTCTGCTAAACTTGGCTTATTTAATTCTCTGAACTGGTTTTCACTGAATTAAATGCCTATGTTATGAATTTATGGTGCAGGTGTAGCCACCATATTGAATCACTGAATCTAATGATACAGGTGCAATAATCATCAGCAACTGAGTTCCACATAAGTCTGTGTTACACATCCTACAGGTGTCTAGCATCACCTACCCGATCCGAGGCGGTTTGTGGTGGTTGTGTAAGTCCTTCCAATCCAACACCGAGTCGGAGTCCATCCCATTGGACATACGGGACTCCGGAGACGTCAACGACATTCGAGACTCGTGTGTTGACAAGTTGGAGAGTTCACGCATGTCTGTGTCGGACAACATTGTTAGTCGTCTTTAACTCCAAATCATCCCCCCTCTAGATACCCATCATACACTGCACCACTCAATGTCCTCGTTAAGAAAACATGCAGCTGACTGCTGGTAGCACGTCAACACCGAATACCCCGCTAATTGTCGTACCTCTACACTCTACTCCACTCAATGGCTTTCAACTGCAAAGATTTATTGGAAAATATTATTGTTCAGGTCAATTTGCAATAACAAAGCACATCCTTTGTTCCTGGTGCTATTAGAAAGAGAAAACAAAGCTCCACCAAGCCCATATCGGAAAGCATCTTTCAGGAGGTTTTTAGCTGTCGTCCAGACTTCAAATTATCTGATTTGAGTCCGGTTTGCTGAGATCAAGCCAAGTTAGATATGCATCACAGTGCTGGCAGCTGATCAGCAAAGGACATGAAAGAAGCTAAGGTGATGTTTTTTCTAATTTCCCTTTTCATAACCATTGCCCAGATTAGATCTACCTTCTTTGTGTGAACAAGCTGCCATGTTCAGCTTAAGGAGTTAAGTAGAAGTCGTTCTCACCCTCCCACCCCAGCCCCTCCCCCACCACCTAGCTGCAATTAGAGTGTGTGCTCAATGTGGAAAATAGCTCTGGTATCAAGCTGAAGGATACTTATCTGCATTACATAGCTGTGGCTGCCTTCACATTCCACACTGCACTGCACATGTGGAGGTGGGTACCAGGTAGGAGTGTACACGTGTGGGTACCAGGTTGGAAGAAATATACATGTGGGCACCCTGTGGTTGCCATCACATTCCATACTGCATTACACATGTGGAGGTGGGTACCAGGTAGGAGTGTACATGTGTGTGTACCAGGTTGGAAGAAATATGTGGGCATCAGAAAGAAATAAGTATAAGTGTATAACTGGGTACCAGGCAGGAATACGTCTGTATTTGGACACCAGCTAGCAATATATCTGCACATGGATACCAAACATGAATACATGTTTATGTAAGTGGGTACCAAGTTTTATTACTTTTAAAGTTTGTTTTTTGGTTTGGTATTTTCCTTGATTGACTAAAGGTCACACAACCTTCCTCAAACCACCAAATTGCCCTTAGACCAATCCTGCCAAACAATGATGAAAAGTAGCATTGCCTTATGTGATGAAGCAAAAGGACTCAAAGATGAGAAATATTTTCAGCCAATCAGCGAGAGCATAATTACAAACATTGTTGTGAAGCAACTCTCCTGTCACTTTCTGTGACATTCAATCATTGGTTGATTCAATCATTGTTACATTAGTTATTTATTAAAAATTGAATTAAATTACTATCGCTTTTTAAAAAAAAATAATAAACAGGTAGTGACCACCATTCGGACAGTAACATGCAATTAATGTATGACATGTATACTATCTGTATATCAGCTTTCTAGGCAATTATTGATTTCTGTTGAGAAGCTTTCACAATCACAACATAATCACTTCACTGTTCGATGCCACTCCGTCATATTCCGTAACACCTGCAGCTCACCAGGGTATTTAGCATCAGCAGCGGTGACAACAACACTTACAGCAACAAGTCATGGCTAAGAATGACTAAAAGATATCAAAAGACTGGAGATGGCTGTCTATTACCTGTAAGAGCAATCCTCAAAATAATAAACATGTCAAGTCATGACATCACAGAAAAAGATATGTGTTGAGTCACTAAGTCACTTATTGAAGAATACACTGCCATCTAAACAGCATCACGACACGACCAGACTTTGGAGATGTGAATTTATACCTTAGGTGAAACTGGTAGTATCAATAAATATCAATGTAAATATCAACAGATATCACTATCAGTATCAACATATCATGATCGGTATCAATATGTCATGATCAGTATCAATATGTCATAATCAGCATCAACAGATATCACTATCAGTATCAATATGTCATAATCAGCATCAACAGATATCACTATCAGTATCA
>VKKT01000023.1:105108-122713 GCA_008038995.1 Haliotis laevigata
GGTAGTGATAAGGATGTACAGTAGTGATTAAAAATACAGCTTAGCGTCATATATATAATACAATAAGGTCTCACATGTCTTGAGTACATATTTTTGGACTTTTTAAATATTTGGACGGTGGCTGTCCTGAATTAGTCACTATAACAACTATATGAAGAAAGCACAAATGATTTCTAGCATTTTCATGACTGTTTGTTTGTTTGTTTGTTTAACGCCGCAATATTCCAGCTATGTGACGGCAGTCATTAATAATCACCTCTGGACCAGACAATCCAGTGATAGATATCATGAGCATCTATCCTCGCAATACATCAGCGGGATGCCCGTGAAGATCCGGGTTAGAACTGGTCTTCTGCAGCCCTTGCTTGTTATTGTTATAGCTGTAAAATTAAGCACAGCTTACATCAAAGCACTCAGGACTGTTCGTTTGGAGTGAATGAAACAATTACGTATTTACAACGAGATTCAAACCCCAGACTTTTCATCAGTGCTTGCGACGCGTAATTAGAGTGTTCTGATTTGGCCGCTGCTATCGGTGACGTCATCAAGATCTGTTTTGCCAAATGACTGACAACAAATCGACCCAAGCCGCGACGCCGGAAGTTGACGTCGACGTACAACATGCCGACCATTTGATGAGGCTGGACAAGTGCGTGCGCAACTTGCTGCTGGTTGTCTGATGTGCGCACGCATACACTCGGTAGACTGATTTCTACAAGCCTCTGTACGAACGAGGTTACCCCAGGATCACTGTATTCCCAAGTGGCGCATACGGATGTGACGTCATCACGAGTCATGTGACCCACGGCCATGTTGTCTGGGACAGGACTGCAAATGTATACATAAGAATGCCGTATATGCCGTTTGATTTTATAAAGAAATACAAGCATGCTCTTTTGCATGTTTTTCATGAAATAATCACTTGATTCCGTTCACCCACCCATACAGTCTCATCTCTGTGATAGTTATAGCGTTCAGACACATAAAAGTTCCTTTTCCACCCTGTCCTTCATAGAATTATATCTATTAAATTTTAATTTCAGGGACTAATTCTGAATTCACTTTCATTTTGTTGGATTTCAGGAACTAACTCGGAATTCACGTTCATATTGTTTATTTCCAGGGATATGAAACGATATTGTGTGGTTTATCCATTCACTCAATAAGCACGAGTGAGTGATTTGTGTTTTACGCTATTTTAGCAATATTCCAGCAATATCACGGTGGGAAAATCAGAAATGGGCTTCACATAATGTACACATTTGGCGAATCGAACCCAGCTTTTGGGCGTCACGAGCGAAAGTTTTAACCACTAATAGGCTGCCCCACCGCCCCAGAAGAGTAATTAAGGAAAACTGTACCGGACAAAGACAAAAGCACAAGTTGAGGAATAGCATATCTCTGTGGTAAAGCCCTGCCTTAATGACCAGCCAACGTACGCCTACAACACCGTTTCTCCGCTATACGAGCACATACACGGTAATTAGGCCTCCCTCGTCGACAGTGTTCACGTTGCCGGCTTCGTCGGTAGTAATGGCACCTCTCTCCCCAGCGGACAAATGATGAAGGGCGGGCAGAAGATGGGGAGGTAAGTCTACAAGAGTATGATGGAGAGTATGAGTCAGTATCATTTAACAACATCATTTCAGCAATATTTCAGCGGTATCACGGTATAAGTTAAGTTGATTTTGTACATGACATGCAGGGGGATATTTATTTTGTACATATATTTTAGGGTGGGGGTGTCATTCACATTGTACATGCTTTCCATCAAAAAATCATCATCACCCCAACTAGCCATAAATTGTAAACGGTCCCTTAGTTGTGGTAAAAGAATCGATAAAAGCATACTCTCTACTAATTATACAATACGAAATAGTGAAAGATACTTTGTATAAGATACGCTAAATATAGAAAACAACCAAACAAACCACTATTATGACATGGTTGATTTGTTTGCATTAAAACCCATACTAAGCGATAGTAAGCATACACTAAAAAAATCCCAACGCATGACCTTCACCCTTACACCCCGCCGAGGTCACTAACCGAAGGTCATCGCCCGCTTCCTGTCCAGGACGCCCGGATGTTGAAGAAGCCTGGAAACAACTTTCGCTTCCTGTCCGTGGATAACGTGAAACCTCCCACTGAAGGAATCCTGGAAGCAATGTAACGGTTGATAGTAATGTAAACACACTGATCTGGTCACAAATGTTCTTGGTGCAGGGGATAATTACTTTCGCTTTATACATTTTTTCATGTACAAATATTTTGTACATGAGTCTATAGCGGGTAAAGCTAGAGTAAAATTCATAATGTATATGTTACAGTCAGATTGTGAGTCATTTCGTGAACTGACTAAACTTTCATAAGAAGATCAGCCATTTTGATATTGGCTATATAAATAAGTTTGAACGTTTCCATCAAATTTGATGTAAATGTGCTTGATAACGATTGCCAATGTTCGTGATGCACGAAACAAATCGCCCAAACGCATTTTGTGGCCCCGACTCCCCGACACACATATCTTAGTCGGATACATGGGAAAGATCATGCGAAAAATCAGTATGAATTGCCTGACCAACACTGCAATATCATTGCACATAAAGTCACACAGAGGAATGCCAAAGTTAATCCAGGAAGAAAGAGAACCAGCAGCAGGGATTGTTGAATGACTGACCCTCTCAGTTATTTTACGAAGTGACTGATTTCACAATCTCACTGTAACATATACATTTGTAACGCAACGGTACTGAAATCCAGATCTTTAATTAAAAACTACTTCTTTAATACTAAACATCGGGGGCAAAATATAGTATACATTCATCGTTGATCGGGGCAAAATAAATTATACACCCATGTTTGATCGGGGCAAAAGAAAGTACGTATACCCTCATGTTTGACCGACCCAAAAGAGAGTATACCCTCATGTTTGAGCGGCCCAAAAGAGAGTATACCCTCATGTTTGAGCGGCCCAAAAGAGAGTATACCCTCATGTTTGACCGACCCAAAAGAGAGTATACCCTCATGTTTGATCGGGGAAAAAGAGAGTATACCCTCATGTTTGAGCGGCCCAAAAGAGAGAATACACTCATGTTTGATCAAGGAAATATAAAGTATACACTCATGTTTGACCGGTCCAAAAGAGAATATACACTCATGTTTGATCAGGGAAATATAAAGTATACACTCATGTTTGATCAGGGCAAACGAAAATATACACACGTTTGATGGGGGTTAAAAAATGAAACAAAAATAAAATGAATATTCGATGGAGACGTTTCATCGACGGTTTTCAGTTGTATACTTTCTTTTGCCTAAAAGTTACGTTTATTAAAATAGCAATGCAATATCCCCGCTATATGACGTCGATCTGTAAATAATCGACTCTGGACCAGATAATCCAATGATCAACAGCATGTGCATCGGTCTACGCAACTGGGATACGATGACATGTGTCAACCAAGGCAGCTAACCTGACCACCCAATCCAGTTAGGCGCCTCTTGAAGCATGGGTTGCTGAAGATCAATTCTAAACCTTTACATGTCTAATAGTTGGTTATAGTCAGCAGAAAAACACACGTAAATACAAAACCAACCATAACGTCGGACATGGGCGTGGCTACCACCGCGGTAACTCTCGGCCATTGGTCAACCCAGAAGGAGTAGTATGGCCATTCACCGCTCACAGAAGTCTTTAATTGGCCATATATCTACAAACAAAATAGTTAGACAATGCAGTGGTTATATTCCAATGAGTTTACCAATATGGACACTGGGATCTTACTAAAAACCGTAATTCGTTTCAGAAAATAGTTTGGCTTCTGTACAGGGCGTCCATGGCGTACAGTATGTGACGTGTGCAAAAGAAAGTATTCACCAGTGTTTAATGGAAGTCTACACACGAAGAAACATGAAATGGTAACGTACTTGAAACGGGTATTAGTTTCAAATTTGATGTATTCGGCGACCGTTTGAGCCTAGTAACGTTTCCTGAACGTGTGGAACTTTGGGAGAAATCTTCAAACCTTATCAAGGCGATGGATAGCACATTGGTTAGAGCGTTCATTCGTCACGCCGAAGACCTGAGCTCTATTCCCTACATGGGTACATTGTGTGAAGCCAATTTCTGGTGTCGCCCTCCGTGATATAGCTGGAATATTGCTAAAAGCGGCGTGCACACTATACTCACTCACTCACACCCCTTTGATTTAAAGCCTGAGACTTAAAATTTAATTAAAGGAGGGTCCCTAAAAATTCACAATCATAGAGATCGACATACTCCCTGCTCTCATATAGAGATTGGTGTCTTGTTCGGCTTTCTGAGAAAACATATCGTATGTTTA
This sequence comes from Haliotis laevigata, assembly GCA_008038995.1. Taxonomy (NCBI): domain Eukaryota; kingdom Metazoa; phylum Mollusca; class Gastropoda; order Lepetellida; family Haliotidae; genus Haliotis; species Haliotis laevigata. The sequence goes on from VKKT01000023.1 coordinate 109,455, forward strand.
GAAGCCGTGAACTCCCAGAAAATGGCGTCCAAGCAATCGATGATTATGAGCCGGGTTAAACTCTAATGGGCGGCTTGAATGTCCCACTCAGACTATTGGTATCTCTGATTTGTAGGTCACAAGTACCTTCAGTGGTATCTGTCAGCGATAGGTGCATGCCTCAACACACCTTGTGTCAACTGGTGACCATTCAATTTATAGAGGTCAACTGTGTGGGTGTCTGTGTTCACAGCTAACGGGCGGGCACCTGCACCCAGCTATTTACACACTTGGCTCTGTGGTTGACTACAACATCATCTCCTTACACTGACATCCACCCGTAGCATGTCACTTTGGAACTCTGTATACTCACAGTAGCACTGTCTGGGAGCTGGGATTCCAGGATTGACAGCAACTCCCGCCATTTGTCACACGCCACTAGGACAGCCATCTTGGAAGGGGATTGTGGGATGTTATTAAAATTCCATGGGGAGGTCACGGAGGGGAGTCGTAAACTATTGTCAGTTTAGTCTACCCTCGGGTCGGAAAGGAACATGTCTTTAAGATCTGGCACCAAATATTGATAACAGATGAAAAACGGAGAGCTGTACATCCTTAGACCTAGTGATATTTGACCTAGCTAGTATGAACCCGTGAAGATTAGAATTGGTCTTCAGCAACCCATGCCTGTCGTAAGAGGCGACTAACGGGGTCGTAAGAGGCGACTAATGGGGTCGTAAGAGGCGAATAACGGGGTCGTAAGAGGCGAATAACGGGGTCGTAAGAGGCGAATAACGGGGTCGTAAGAGGCGACTAATGGGGTCGTAAGAGGTGACTAACGGGGTCGTTAGAGGCGACTAACGGGGTCGGTAATCAGGCTCGTTGACATGGTTGACACATGGTTAAACAACAAACAAACAAAGCCAGTTAGTGTGAACATGCCAGGGTGAACTAGTGTAGACACGGTCACCTGAAGGTCTGTCTGGTCCAGACGCAAACACGACGCAACATGGTTAGACGAGCATCCTTATATAAGTGTGTTGTAGTGATATTTGGTTGTTACGGCATGGAGACACAATGTTGAAGCTTGCAGAGGACGTGTTGAAATGTATCGATCAATCCAGATCCTTCACTCCCATACTGTACATCGTTGTATGTAAATCTAACGGTACCCCACAGGGCACTTCCTTTGACTAAATGAAGAATGAGGTCTCGAGCAAATTTAATAACTAAGTTTTTACTAAAATGCAGACACCCAAGTTTGAGTGAGTTTAGTTTTACGCCTTATAGCAATAGCCTAGAAATATCACGGCAGGGGACACCAGAATTGCCCGGTACTGTAAATATTCAGTCTTTATCATGGCTTGATACAAGCATTGTACATTATCATATATCATCATGGCTTAAGACAGGTATTGCGTAGTATCGTTTATTATCATGACTTGATACAATATATAATACATTTTCATATATTGTCATGGCTTAAGACAGGTATTATGCATTATCGTTTATTATCATGATTTGATACAGATATAATACATTTTCATATACATGTATTGTCATGGCTTAAGACAGGTATTATGCATTATCGTTTATTATCATGATTTGATACAGATATAATACATTATCATACATAGTCATGGCTTAAAACAGGTATTGTATATGATCATACATAATCATCGCTTAAGACAGGTATTGTATATTATCATGCATAATCATGGCTTAAAACTGGTATTGTATATGATCATACATAATCATCGCTTAAGACAGGTATTGTATATTATCATACATAGTCATGGCTTAAAACAGGTATTGTATATGATCATACATAATCATCGCTTAAGACATGTATTGTATATTATCATACATAATCATGGCTTAAGACAGCCATTGTATATTATCATACATAATCATAGCTTAAGACAGGTATTGTATATTATCATACATAATCATGGCTTAAGACAGCCATTGTATATTATCATATATAGTCATGGCTTAAGACAGGTATTGTATATTAACATACATAATCATAGCTTTAGACAGGTATTGTATATTATCATGGCTTGAGGTATTGTGCATTGACAAGTAGGAAATAACAGCTCTGTACATATCACATAAATGGTCAAGTACCGAATACCTATTATGCGCACATAATACATATTGGCAAGTAATGAATACCAGATTGTGAAATATTGAACACTGACTACCTATACCTCACACATAGTGTCAGTGAAGACATACCAGCTACACATATCAAAACATTAAACATCACACATGTGATCAAGAAACAAATACCAACTAAACCTACATCACACATACTGCCAGTTGACAAATACAAACTAAACATACATCACACATATTGCCAATTGACAAATACAAACTAAACATATATCACACATATTGCTAATTGACAAATACAAACTAAACATATATCACACATATTGCCAATTGACAAATACAAACTAAACATATATGACACATATTGCCAATTGACAAATACCAACTAAACCTACATCACACATATTGCCAATTGACAAATACAAACTAAACATACATCACACATATTGCCAATTGACAAATACAAACTAAACATATATCACACATATTGCTAATTGACAAATACAAACTAAACATATATCACACATATTGCCAATTGACAAATACAAACTAAACATATATGACACATATTGCCAATTGACAAATACAAACTGAACATATATCACACATATTGCCAATTGACAAATACAAACTAAATATATATCACACATATTGCCAATTTACAAATACCTACTAAACATATATCACAGATATTGCCAATTGACAAATAGCAACTAAACATATATCGGACATATTGCCAACTGACAAATTTAACCTCTACCTATATCACACATATTGCTAATTGACAAATACAAACTAAACATATATCACACATATTGCCAATTGACAAATACAAACTAAACATATATGACACATATTGCCAATTGACAAATACAAACTAAACATATATGACACATATTGCCAATTTACAAATACCTACTAAACATATATCGGACATATTGCCAACTGACAAATTTAACCTCTGCCTATATCACACATATTTTCATGTGAAAATATCAACCATACACATGCCAACAATGCATATTTCATACATATTGCAAAGAGCCAAATACCAACTAGGCTACAAAAATAACCACTATATCACAGTTCACGACATCACAGATCTTCAATAAACGCATTTAACTCAAATATTGCAGCGTATTAAAGAACATATATGTTCTCATCAAGAAGTATTATGCATTATCACATATCATGCATGCATCTAAACATCACATATGTTAAACCAGATCAACCAGTGCTGTGTCCATATCCCAGTATTGAACAGTATAAACTATGTTTTATGTACATATTTACAGCACCATGAGTTTATGTACATATTTACAGCACCATGAGTTAAAGATCATTATTAGAACATGTGAGTAATGTGTTATACACTTTCGAGCAAAAGTGAGTGAGTGAGCTGGGTTTTACCCCGCTTTGTGCAATATTCCTGCATTATCACGGCGGAGGACACCAGAAATGGTATTCATACATTGACCCATGTGGGGATTCGAACCCGGGTCTTCAGCTTCACGTGAGAAACTTTAAGCATTAGGCTACCCCGCCGCCCCTTCGAACAAAAGAAAGTATAGACAGATGTTTTAAGGCGGTTAATACAAACAAGACATAGGTAGTTGATGGTGATGTGTTTGATATGTATTTGCGTTTGCCGTGTTTTGACGAATGTTTTCAGCCTTGTAACGTTTTGTACGGTTTTACTCAAATCTAATTTTGGAACGTATACTTTCTTTCGGCCGTCAGTTTACATCCGTCCATTCGACAGTTATACGCCTTGCTGTGAAAGTATTGCTGTGAACAAAGATAGCGTCCAAAATGTCCACCATCAATACCAGTCTTCATCAAAATCCGCGTCGTCTTCGTCGATCACGTCGTCTTCTGTTTCGTCCACGTCGGTGTCGGGGTCACCTAGGTCGTCCCTGCTGTCCTGAGCGGTTTCCAGGTATGCCACAACGACAGGCACTGAAACACAGAAACAGACACGACATCAGCAGTGTCATATACAGCAGTGTTACGTCCAGAAAAAATACATTAACACTGCGACCTGTGAAGATCCGGTTTGGAACTCGTCTTAAGAGGTTACAAACGAGGTTGGATGTCACCCTATCCCAGTTGCAGATAATGATGCTTTTGATGTCGATCAATGGATCTGGTCCAGACTCGATTATTTACAGGCCGCCGCCATGTAGCTGTAATATTGCTGAGTGGGGAGTTAAACACCAGACAAAAACAATTACATTAACTAACTGACTGAGTTTAGTTTAGTTTTAAGCCGCTTTTAGCAATATTCCGGCAATATCACGGCGGGGGACACCAGAAATGGGCTTCACAAATTGTGCCCATTTGGGGAATCGAACCAAGGTCTTCGGAGTGACGACCCAAAGCTTTAACCACTAGGCTACCCCACCGCCACAATTACATTAACACTGCACAACTCCATTACGTGGCGAATCAATGGGAATCCAGTAACTCCGGAATCAAGGAACCCGGAAGGGCCGAGACACTTCTACTTCCGGAATATACAGACATCGACGGTCGAACCTCGGACTCTCTCTGATTATATTACATGATCACACTCATGTGTATCAGGTGACAGATGTACCAGAAACCATCATCTTTTTGGTTGTTGTCTCCGTTGGTATTGTCTTACGGGCAGAAAGAAACTACTCTGTTCGAGATAAAAAAAAGACCCAAAAAATGTCCCCTCACACCTTGTACCCCAACTTATTTTAGCCATAGAACACTGGGACCACATACTGATGGGTACGGGGAAAGAGGAGCCATTATTTCCTTGCCACAGATAGCGGTGAGACACAACTGAGCTTAAACCTACCTTTGTTGATATAGATACTGATAATCGAAAAGGGAGAATTATATATCAAGGTGTCCTCATCATTGTTGCCTTAGCTCCAATGAATGCCAAAACGACAGATTAAATACTTGTAAATATGAACGAATGGTAAGAAACAATGCTGGAGATACCCTTACCTTTGTCTCCATAGATACTTATGAAGGCGGAGAGTGGTTTGTATCCCTTTTGTCGTTTCTGGGCGTTCGAGTCCCTCAGCGTCCATACCACGGGGTCGGGGTAGTTGGGGAAGAAGCCGACGCAGTGATGGCCGTCGCTGGTGAGGAACAGCTCAGCCAGCTGTGGAACATCAAGTGGAAGGTTGTCATAGGTGTCTGTCACTGACTGAGAGGAACAGGCTTGACGACATGCGCCGCAACTTGAAGCAAAGTTGCACGATACCTAAGATTGTGGGTTCGAATTATCCCTGATTCTATTCCTGGGTTTATGTGCACCATACCTGTGTGGAAATACCCTTTGAAATATACCAGTTTTGTCAGTTGGTATAGATTCGTACCCAGTCTAACATAAGACTTCAGGACGTTCATGAGTCTAAGATCATCTAAGGGTTACAATGTACGTAGCCACATTAAAGAATTGATAATGGTTTGGGCCAAATAGAGTTGCTTGGGTGGCCGCTGCACACGACAACGCATTTGTCAGTAATGATGGAATCGGTTGTTTAACGCCGCACGTAGGAATATTCCAGCTATATGGCGTGACTTCGGCGTTACGAGCGAACGCTCAACTTACTGGAACAACCACGGGACGACCACGTAGTCAGCGAACACAGAATACTGTGGAAATTAGTGGCGTACAGATCTAATCGCACCGTAACTAGAAGGCGCTCCATGCCTAGATGTTTACCGATTGACCAAAACACGTATTGTACAAATTAACCTAGGATCCTACTTGTGACTAATCCGAGACTTAACACCACGTCACGATCTGCAATCCGCCAGCTAACTAGGATAAAAACTCACATTAAAGTCCGGTGTGAAAGTGGCTACGCTCTGGAACGACTTCCGGTCCAGCAGTCTGAACGTCCGGTCTTCAACCCACGTGCCTCGTGTCAAAACGTAGGGGCCAGCTTCCGGTATACACATCCGGGCACTTGCATGGCCTGGCAAGGTCATGGTCATATTACCTGAAGTGACAATATATTAAAAACATTCGAATATTAATAACTCGTCGAAAGGTAACTTACAGATGAATCATTGATATACATTGTACACAATATATATTTATCACGAAATGGACACAGGACGTGATGGATATCTCACCTGAGACGGTGTCATAGAGCCTCATCCGACCGTCGTTGAGGTTGGCGAGTACTGACGAAGGCGGCAGGAAAATGAAACTGTCCACGCTGATGTCGTAGTAGATGTCACCGGTATCCATGAACATCTCGTATGTACCCTTATCTGTAAGTTCATGCTCCATCACACCTGGGGAAGAATGAATGAATATTGTTTTTACACCTCATCTGCCATTTCAAAAGCTGGGAAAGAAGGGTCACTTAAGTCAGTGAGTTGGAGAATGTTTCCTGTTTAACGCCGCACGTAGCAATATTCAGGACAAATATTCGAGTCCGCACCAGACATTTCAGTGACTGATACTGTAGGCAATGCTGTCCAGGTATGGCATCACTTAATCCACGGAGACTCTGTTCGGAACGTCTTTCAGCTAGCATAGGTTACAGAGAAATGGACAAATCGGGCCCGTATGTAGGTCACAGCACTTCGCGAGACCTTACGTTCTGTAGCACTTCCGGTGACAAAACGTTTCATACCTTTTCGAATGGTATTTCCCATCTAACCATCCCGAAACTAGCCAACGATTAAGATTGTCACAGCTGTGACTGCCACGAATGGATGTGTACTTGGTCCCGTCTAGTAAAGTCATATTTGGCGGTCGCGCAATTTGGAACCAGAACTGGTTCTTGAATATACGATTGTCACCGAAATGTGGTACCGGAAGTAAGCTGGGCCCCGTTTCGCATATCGCCAAATGGAACCGGAAATCAGCTTAGTACCGAAAGTAGCGGTTCTCGAGACCTACATGCCCTATATATGTTCGTCAGTATTTGCGTGACGGTAAGGTTAAATGTGGATACGCAGATTGTAGTGAAAAATAACGTTGACGTTTAATAATTCTCCATTAGAAAATAAAATACTTTCATGTTCAAATCATTAAGTAGATAGAGAATGTGAATACCAGAGGAAGATATGAGGTATATTTACGTGCAAATCATTTTCAGAGGCACAACTACTAAACCACCAATTTACTATGGCTTATTTAATTAATAGACATTATTTAATAGCAACAGAATAATTTCCCAAGCTCCCATTGCCCAATTCTTTACGTTTGCTGATGTTCCAGACGTAGATCCTACTGGGTGCTGAGTCATCTTCTGTCATCTTCTCTGCGTTAAAGATGAAGAATCGACCATCTTCTGTGACGCACGCACCATCCGTGTATGTCTCCCTGAAGTTCAAGGTCACGGGGTCAAACTTGTACCGGAACCTCTGTGTGTTGAGGTCAAATACAAGATATGTCCCTTCCTCTGTTTCCGCTATGAGAGTTGTGCCGGATTTGTTCGCCTGTACGGGAGAACTTGTTTGAGTGGCATTGTAGAAGTTGAGACGTACAATAGAGAACGACATTTATCAAGAACGTTAGAATAGGTAATAGACTCTTGAACATAGAGTGTTTGTCAGCGTTAGAATAGGTAACAGACACTTGAACATAGAGTGTTTGTCAGCGTTAGAATAGGTAACAGACACTTAAACATAGGGTGTTTGTCAGCGTTCACATACGTAACAGACACTTGAACACAGTCCAAAGTGTTGCAGGAAGAATGGACAGAATCCGTAAAGATTTTCAGTCTAGGAGATAAGATGATAAGAACACACGGTGGTCACGCCAGACACTAATCGATACGCCCCCTGGTGGACGTTTGCCAATTCAAAATTAGCCTATGCGTTTGTTACATATACATATCTGTATACAATACACAAAGATACACACATTCTCTGGAACACATACTAGTATATGGTTTTACAGCCGACAAAGGACTCACGCACCAGAACACATATGAGCCGCTGTTCTTCCTCAGACTTGATCACGTGGGACACTTTCCCCGTGGCTGTCTTATACACTTTGATGTTGCGGCGCCCCCTGGTGACAGACACGACCTCTGGAAGAAACGAATTTATGTAAAGAAGCAATAAGAAGAGAGAAGCGATCATTCAACTTCTGCAACATTACACTGTTTGTATCACACATTTCAAGTAATCTTAATCCTAATATCTGATTGTCAAAGTCTATACCTTCACTACGAGACGTATAACTGTTGACCCTCGTAATCGAGAACAAATACAGTTTACAGAGCCTAAGCTCTTCCTACAGGAGACACAGTAGAAACCACAGAACGCCCAACAAACTGGCTTGCCTATTTGTGTTGTTTGTTGTGGTTAAAGCGTTGGCTCGTCACGCCGAAGACCCGGGTTCGAATCCCCACATGGGTACAATGTGTGAAGCCTATTTCTGGTATCCCCCGCCGTGATGTTGCTGGAATATTGCTAAAAGCGGCGTAAAACCAAACTCAGTCAGTCAGTCAGTTTGTTGTTTAACACCGCACTCAGTAATGTTCCAGCTACATGACAACTGTCTGTAAATGATCGAGTTGTGAATGACATCATGAGCATCGATCTACATAATTGGGATACGATTACATGTATCAAACAAGTCTCAACCTGTTAGTCGCCTGTTACAACCAGTCTCGGTTGCTGATGATCAGCTCTAACCCGGATCTTCACAGGCTGGCTGGACCTGTGATTGGACCCAGGATAGGCAGCCGAACTGTACCCAATTGAACATCCTTGCACCTGCACCTGCACCTGCCTGCACCTGTTGTTCACCCACCCATTTTATTTCCGTACCATACCCACAATTATAACTCAAAGGCATTCACCTAAGTTTTTTCTACGCCCGTTCACACCCGCGATATATGTCAACATCTGTTCACACCCGCCCTACGCCCAACATCCGTTTACATCCCCACTGTACCTACACCTGTGCAACATACCCTTCCTTTGCTTCACTACACAGAAGTCCCTATACGACCCGAGCGGAAGTTGTCCTTGAAATGTTACAGTGACAGCCATCTTGGAAAAGTCGACGATTTTCAGCTTCCGCCCGACTCTCACCATCACTCGGTGGTTGTCAAGGACAACCAAGTCTTTGATATCCGCATTCTGGAAGATGAAATCAATGAACATGAATCCTGTGGCTACTTGCAGCATACAAACTGATGTAATATATCATAGACAGTGCTTAAATTCTGTAACACTGAACTCTTTGGCGAGAATTGGTGATCGATGTGACACGATAACGCATGCAGCATTGGGCTACCCTGCTTCTACACACAAGATGAAAAAGAGTGTTTTTTCGGAAAGGGTTTCTCGGAATCGTGTAATAGTGTCTGAATCACATCGTTGACCGTGACCTTGCCAGGCGTGTTTGGCATTACATGGGGGGTAAAACATTGACTGGTCGGAATGGGTCTCTCTCTCTCTCTCTCTCTCTCTCTCTCTCGCTCTCTCTCTCTCTCTCTCTCTCTCTCATTTTCACACACGCAACCTCAGGGGCAATTACAGACCCACATATATACGCACACAAACGCACACTCACACACACACATACGCACACGCATGCGCATAAACGTGAATGCGCATCTCTTTACAAATGAAATAACTATGAACGCGACATTGCTCCTCATTTCACCTGGTTGACCACAGGGATATGTCTCATCGCAATCGGGTTCCACAAACTTTACGGATTAGAAAACACCTGGATGACCGTCGATGACTACTCACCACCTGCATCTTTCGGACATTTGCGCACGTCACCAGGTCGTACACGTTCAGGAAGCGGCGGGAGACGTCGTATGATCCTACTAGAACGACGTAACGGGGGTTGTCGAGGACGGCGAAGCGGCTGAAGTCAAGAAGGTTGAAAATGAAACAGGCACATTCTATCATAACTCTGTCCGTGACTTCACGCCGAAGACAGAGGTTCGATTCCCCACATGGGTACAGTGTGTGCGTGTAATGTGTGTAGTGTGTGTACCTACATGGGTACACTGCGTGAAGCCCCCCGCCGTGGTGTCCCCCGCGGTGATGTTGGTGGAAGCGGCGTAAAACTATACTCTCCCACTCACTGTCCTTGAACTCGGCGTACGAACCTTTTGTTAATGTTTGTAAGTTTTATCTAATCCTATTTCCAGCGTATATATTCTTTTGCTCGTCAGTTTACAGATTTGATTCTGGTCAGAGCTGGACCCCCGTACAGAATGATTGCTCTAACGAATTATGTAGTCAGGCTCCGTGACTTAGCTTATTGAGTTGTGACCTGGTTCCGTGCTCGTATTCTCAATCACCTGTTCTGTGATTTGGTTTGGAATCAAACGGTTTGGAATCAAACGGAATGGCATTGGTCATTACAACAACTTTCTCCCACTCATTTCTAGTATACGAGCAAGAGAAATATGGATCATAACACTTCATCAATAGGTTTGACAACGTGTACAGGGTTGAAATTTAAGGTAACTTTACCTGATGGTGAATCCATCATGCTGGGCGTCTGTGGTCGCCTCCCGGCTGATGTCCCATACCTTCACCACATGGTCCTCCCCCGTCGTCACCACCAGCTCCATGTCCGCCGTCGCCACGTCGTGGTAACCTGGGACACACAAACGTATCAGATCATGAAGATACGGGTTAGAACTGGTCTTCAGTAACCCATGCTTGTCGTAAGAGGCGACTGAGGGGATCGGGTGGTCAGGATCGCTTACTTTGTTGCCCGCTGCCATACAGCTGGGATATTGCTAAATGCGGCGTTAAACAACAAACAAACATTTCTTGGGGAGGTCATTTGTTGTTTCAGATCCAAAAACACTTCCAATGAACATACTGGGACTTCTAAAAAGTAATGTGTTGTGGGTTTAAAAACGATATCTAAATACAACCTTAAACCTGTTAAATCAACATCCAATCTTTGTTATTTCAAGAATTTAAAATGTACTTGTGTTCAAACTAATCCATTGGACTCTTCATAAATCAATTTGAATGTACACAGCAGGAACCTCGTCGACCGTGAAGATCTAGACTATAACTGGTTTTCAGTAACCCATGCTATAACGGGATCGGGTCTGGCTCGCTGGCTTGGTTGACACATGTCATCGTGTCCCAGTTGCGTAGATGGGTGCTCATGCTGTTACCCATTGGATTGTCTGGCCATGATTTACAGATATATAGCTTGAATATTGCTGTGTGCGGATTTAACCTGTGAGACTGAACGTCGGCTACGTACTAGTGTGGTGTCCGAGGATGGCGTGTCTCTCCTCTGATGGCACGTCCCAGGCCACGATGTTGTTGAAGCTGGCGAAGTAGACGTAGCGGAAATCTGGAGTCACGTGGAACTTCTCCAGGATGTCACGTTGAGATCCTGAAATGTCACAGAGCGGTCAGTGGAGGTTGTCACATTTACACGCGCGTAGACCAATGCTCATGATGTTTATCACTGGATTGTTTGGTCCAGACCTGATTATTTACAAACCACTGCTATATAGCTGGAATATCGCCGAGAGCGGCTTTAAACAAAAAACAAATAAACAAAACGTGTGGATTCTGGTCGGGAATATATCCCCAGCCAATTTAGAAGGGATAGGGTTGTCAAAGTCGGCGACGTCGATTATTGTTGATCCCTGATGGCTGGAATTGTGGTCATGATTATATATACACGATTATTAATATCATCATCATAATACTGGTTTTGTTTGCTTTTTGCTTAAGGCCGCACTCAGCAGTATTACATCAATAAAGACGGCAATTGGTACACAATCGAGTCTGAAGCAGACATTCCAGTGATCAACAACATGAGCATCGATCTACTTAATTGAATAATACAGGTGAGGGAGTGTGAGGGAGTTTGGAAAGTATGTACGAGTATTGTACTGACAAACCCAGTGTGTGAGTGAGTTTAGTTTTACGCCTCTTTTAGCAATTTTCCAGCAATATCACGGCGGGGGACACCAGAAAATGCGACAAACTCAGAGACATGATCACGGAGAATGAGGATTCGAGCCCACAGTCCACGTTTGTGTAACACTTAGAAGTGGCAACTCTTCGCAGCGAATTGTGGGGATCTCGGATTAACCCCATTTAAACTTCCATTTCAAGAATGGGCTGTTTTGACCTTGACCTACCCTTAAGCACGCGCATTTCTTCCAACGTGGCACTGTCTAACAAATGAAGGTCGTTGCTGAACATGTTGGATACAACGATGGTGCGGCCGTCGTCGATGAGGGCAAGAGCATCAACAGTTGCCATCTCTTCTCGTGACTCTCCGCTGTCGTTGTCGCCAGCGGAAAAGACGTCCTTCATGAAGGTGAAGGTCGAAGTTTGGACGTTGAATACAAACAGGTGACGTTGTTCCGTATCCGTGGTGACAAGGTAGTTACCGCTGCCTACCAAACAGGTACAACCAACCGAATTGAATGTTAACAGAGAATATGTCGTTATCTTGTGTTCTAAAATTGCCTTTGAAAATATAATCAAAGAGTTTAGTTAGGAAGAAACAGCAGCAACAACTAAAGAAAGTTGTGAGTCTGTTCGTATTCTTTCAGTGTTTCCAATTTCCAGAGTTTACATTCCGACGTGAAATAATAAAAACTCAATATTCCCCACCACATTTTAAGCCCCGTTGTCCTAAAAATATAAAGATACTTCCAAAAGCCAGGTCAGGTTGATCTTGCTTAATATACATTTGTCAAATAAATGTTTAGGGAACAAACCGATTAGATCTGCAGTATATACTGCTTGTAAAACTATTGCAAAGTGATCCAAGTTTCAAAGTCTCATAAAATATGTTAATCAGTTAGTGAAAAAACGCGTTTCAAAATACGGAGGACCTTATGAATATATATATACTATGCCAAAAAAGAAACGCATAGGCGTTTTTTATTCTTAAAACCCCCATTAATTACCAATTGTGTACAAACAATCGTCAAAATATGTAACAAAAGTGTTGATAACATGATTTTACACCATTGCACAAGTCAATAATCTACTTTACCTGAAAATGTTGATTTTGATGAGATTTCTTACAAGAATTAAAAAGGCATCGCCACNACGCAACAGAAATCACATTCCAGTTGAAATTGTGCAGCAAAGAGCATGCATTGTCTGGCCATAAAAATCCAGATTACTTTCGGAAATCGGCATTCGTTTTGAAGGAGTTTCAAGGTCAAATC